>JAEAOA010001935.1:940000-1005000 GCA_016746295.1 Potamilus streckersoni
CGCACAAGCCACCTCTCCATCAGACCCATCAAAACAATTATAAATGTCCCGATGTGCTTCCCACCAGCAATACAAAAATAGGTCTGTTCGAAGATTATAATTATCTCATGGGTACGCTCTTTAGAAAAATAAGACCCTTCACCGGTCCGGAGTCTCCATGGAGTCTGCCTAGACGAAAAAACAAATTAATTAGAGAATTGACTGATATTATGCTATTGTTGAAATGACGCATGCGCAACAACCGCGTGTAGAATTGTGCGTGCATGAAGCTAATACAGGTGTTCTTTCCTCCAACCCTCAGAACAGAGTGGCTCTGCAAACGCACAGAGAGCGACTCGATGAGAAAATGCGCAAGAGCGAATTACTACAAAATATGAAACGCATGCAGGGTAATTATATTAGGCTCACCGTCCGTCCTCAAGTCAAACATACCAGAGACCACACAGACGGAACTGACTGATTAGGCGAGAAACGAACTCATGCCGACTTTCTCTATAGAGGAAATGAAGTCTAGCTGACTGGAGAGTAAACTCTATACTGTCTTACAAGGATCTAGCCAAAGACTAAGACATTATTCTTAAAGGAACTCAAAGAAGTCGAAAAAGAAATTTCCGGGATTAAGGCATATGCGAAAGACTTGGAGGTTAATCCAAAGGCCACACAGTGTGCCGTGGTCGAGACAAACAGGAAGCAGCTGATGTCGACACAACACTGAGCATGCTTGAGGCCGGCAGTCATAAAGATTGCCCGAGGGTTTGCCTCTATGAACAACTTTGTGCGATTTGCGATACATTATTTTATGGTCTTGATGGTAAGTGAGCTAGAACAATTAATTAATATTTTTCTACAATATTGTTTATCTGACGGATACGATATCCACAATACAGGTTGACACAATAACAACAAAGTGGCGTTTGGTCAGTGCAGATAAGAAACATGAACTGCATTTGTGAGTAAGTTGTAATCCTAAGGCAAAACAAAGACTGTGTCGCAGTTCTCCTATTTGTTGTCACCGATTTAGGGTAAAAATGCAGGCACAATCACATATGTGTGGGTTTTGCGGCGCTCGTAGAGTGGCCTACAGGTTTGCCAACAGCAAAAGAACGTGCACAAAAGTAATTTGTCTTATGTCTCATGAACTGTCCTCCTGTATCCGTGTTAAAGAATAATGTACTGAAAGTAACATTCATATATATTGTGTATTACGCGATGAGTTCAAACATTGACAGAGATTCAACTCTCCTATCTCGAGTGCCACACAACATTGCAGCAGCGTCGAGAAAAAAACTCAACCGCTGACAAGTAATTAATCGGTTAAAAATAAACGAAAATGTAACGGAGATATTGGGTAGAAATCTGGAGGCTTGGGAGGATTTTGAAATCGATGAACACATTGTTTCTCTTTGATCTTTATATAGTAACGAAGTATCCTGCACATGTTTTCCAAAAGCCTGGTCTTTGATTGGTATCTTTGTCTTCACACTTTCCCCAAAAGCCTGGTCTTTGATTGGTGTCTTTGTTTTCGTGACACCCACAGCGCTGTACACGTGTTTAGTACATTTGCATTTGGATACAGACCCGATCGGACTTTGAAACTTTGGAATCATGCCGTGATATCAAATACACGGCGATTAACCTAATCTTCAATAGCCAAATGACCGACGCAAAGCCGGCAAAGCGTTTCCCATTATCATCAATTTTATCGTTTACGATGACGGTGATCATAAGGAGGAGAGTGAGTGGACATTAACTGTAAAAAAATAAGCATGACCTGGTGAAGACAGAATAGCTCAAGGACAAAAGTGGTTGAAATTGCGCGTGATACGAAGCATTGACTTCTTACTGGTGTTTTGTCACATCGACAAAGGCAGGCAGGTTTTGGTAAAAGCTTGACCTAGATCATTTTGAGAGCAACTTCATGTCATTGTTTGTTTCCCTCGCCATTATATTAGGACATGTTCAAACTCCTGGTATCTCGCTGTCTCTAAACATAGATTTGGTTTAGAATGCCCTCGATCGTCGACATCACATTCTCGATAAGTGGTTTGCATTAAAATCATATGCAAACTCAACAGTCTTTGTCGCGTCTTCGAAGACCAAACCTATCGCCCCCACACTTTTTTTTAGCGGCGTGTAAAGGTAGATGTTCCACGTATCATCTGTCTTATTCACCTGGTCACGTGTGCAAGATAACCACTTTTCACATGAATTACTGCCTGGTCACGTGTGTTTTATAACCACTTTTCACATGTATTACTGTCTGGTCACGTGTGCAAGATAACTACTTTTCACAAGCCTTGCTACCTGGTCATACGTGCAAGATAAGCACTTTTAACATGTATTACTGCCTGGTCATGTGTGCTTTATAACCACTTTAGAAAGATGCAGCTGATGGTGAAGCTTGATCTGGAGTCTTTAACGGTGAGTTGGTTTGAAAGGTCGGACTGGCATTAGATCATTAACATATCGAAGGTGAACGGCACAAAGAAGAGGTTGTGAAAATCTGAAGCGAGAAAAGTATCAGGTTGGATATCAGGAAGTGCGTTTCAAATACTAAATCCTATAGTGTCAGTGTCAGTAATCTTTATACCTTTAGACATCCTCGTAGGCACCATAAAAATCGCAATCGTTAAGGCCAATTTGTTTTGTTCAACATTAGCACTGATCCTTTGGCGATGGCGAAACCTAGTTGATTTTACAACTTATGGTTGGCTTATTTATGGCATGGGTGAGAAAGCGATTATAAATGCCAGCTTAGCGGTACTGGTGATGTTTGGAAATCTGGCAATAAGTGCCGGTTTTGGTCTGTTGTGATCAGGTTATTAGTCACATCAACATTTTTCCATTCAGGTACCATTATTATAATGTTTTGAAATATGTCGTTACGTCTCACGAGCGCTTGGTTAAATACGATTGATGACTTTTAAAAGACAAACCTTAGTGATCGTGAAGAGAACTTTCCAGGGGGACATCTAACCACACCTACTACCGAGTCTAGTAAGAATTGGCGGCTGAGAAGTGCCAATAGGGTGACATGACATGTCCACATTAAGGGGACTAGATCGAGTTTGATACGCACCACAAAACAATGGGCTTTACTACAGAACGCGCCATCAAGCTTAGTTTTGACAAAAATAAGTCCTCGTAGTGTAGGGGAAGGGGCGTAAATGGATCTCAACAATATAAAGGAAAGAACCAGCATAAATTCTTGGCCTATCCACATTAAGGGTCGTTGCTTCAGTTTGTCCATGTGATATGGCTCAAAAAGGACAATCTACCAGCCAGATCGCGGAGAAAGTTCTCAAAATGAAACAATGCAAAAAAATGCAAACTGCCAGATATGGTGTTACACTCTGTGTCTGGATCAGAAGACACGTCCCTCAAATAAGGAGCCTGACAAGACGAGAGATCCTTGGTCTCAACAAAACGCATCCTTCAGTCATACCGCATTGAGCTTTTACTTACCCATACGATAACCGTAGAGCTAGATAAAGAGAGGAGAAAATTCATAGCGTTGAATTTTATTATAGCACAATTGTTCCCTCAATCACAAGTGACAAAGACATACCAACGACACTTTCCATGACATCTACACCTAAGCCAAGCAATTCAAACGAATGGACAACTCGGCAAATAGAGCACCAGACCACGATGTTGAGAAGTCTTGTAGGAAAACAAATTTTGGCGGTGATGGCCGTACCATTGGCACTATTGTGTTGTTCCTACTAAACAAGTTGGCAATATTATTGACTAGATTTCAGGCCATTTGATTTTGCTTGTCATTGCAATATGAGCGGCATACTTTGCTTTTATCCACTTTCAAATTAGCAAGCAGAGACACCATAAAGAGTGCTAAGATAGAGCAGAACAGAAGGCTCGTAGTTCAAGAGCGGAGAAACCAAATCACCTCAAGTCCAACCACAATCCTGCTCACGACCAGGCCTGTTTTTATCAGCATCGTGGTCTTCAGCTTCTTTGAGGGATATACAGTTTGGTTTGTGCCGTTGTTCCAACAGAAATGGCTGTTTTTTCAAAGACATTCTCGGTACAAATGTAACAACTTGGAGGGAGTTGGGACGTTCTCTGTACAGGCGTCCATGTCTATTATATTTACAAGAAACTGTTTTATACATTAAATACCTTTCTAGACTATCGAGCGGTATATTCGAACGATATCGCTGAGACCCTCTGTCCATCTTCCAGTAAAGCTTTATGGCTTGTTTAGCAAAATATGTACAAAGTCGTTTTATATCTGCTGCTTGGCTGTCCTGTGGAAATTAGACAAGATTGTACTTTCTTGAAAAGACGGAGGCATACGTGTTGGTTCCATGTATCATGGAACGGCTGCTAGCCACTGCTGACATTATAGATATACATCGTGTCTAGGCATTTGTTGTCACTGTGCTTCTGTCGCCTTTTCGTGTGTTTTTTTTTTTTCCTTCACATTAAACACATTGCAGAAGCGTTTGTCGTTCAGTTTTCAATCTGGTTATTTTACCCTGTTTGTCCTGGAAGAGGCATCGCATCTAAGTGAGAATCTTTCCCACTTGGTAGTTAACAGATTACAGATAAAAGATGTGCATGCATGTAGGTGTCACTATTCACAAGGGGTGTTACAACATAAATACGTCCCAAAAAATAATGCAGGATTCCATCCCTGGAATGGTCGCGGACTACTACGCGGTGACGTGGTGACCTGATTGTTCTGAATACGCTCACTGACCCAAACTATCAGCTATATCTCGACACGCTTTCACCCCACCCCCAACTTTCACCCCCCAACCCCTGTTAGATTTGAATCACCAAGCTTTTACTGAGCTGGCACACACGACAGCCAATCCCCCCATCATTAAGCCCGTGCTATATATCTTATCTACCTAGAACAAATAAACTCAACTGAAAAGATTGTTCATACGGAAAAAAACAAATCTTGCTACAAGTTATTTGTGTTGAGTGAATCGTTGGTGTGTAATATATATATATATATATATATATATATATATATATATATATATATATATATATATATATATATATATATATATATATACACACACACACACACACACACACACACATGTGTATGTGTATGTATGTTTAAAATGGATATTCATTTATTGCATAGTATTGTCTATTAGTAAATGGATTTCATTACTGGTAAAGGTTAGACATATTCTTAGATTCATGATCCTATCATTGTCCGAGAATTATATTGATACTGTATAATTAGCTGGAAGAATATAAGGAGTAAAGTTCAAATTTAACTATCGGAATGATCAGGCATCTTTGAAAGTATACTGTAATAAACAGGAAAGACATTTTCTTTCAGAAAATTCACTATCAGCATCGGTTTCATAGCATATCAGTTGGGCAGAATTTAATAATTATTGACGAATATATAAACAATGAAATTCCACAAACATTCACGGTTTTATTTTCGCAGTTGAGAAAAATGTGATGCTGGTGCGGTATAAAATATAAATAACCAACTGGCCTATTTCGGTTTATTTGAGTCATACAATAAAGGATTTACCAATATTATGTATAAAATTCGCATAATTATATAATTTTACAATCGACAACGTCCAAAACATAAACATTTACTCTGTTTTTATAATGACATAGTCTGGACTAGGCTACTCTAAGAATTATTGCTATAACTGTGTGTGCGTGCGTGTGTGTGTATGTGCGTGCGTGTGTGTTGGACTTTTAACTTAGCTTTCACAATTTTTCAGTCATATCGCAACGATGTCTGCAGTGTAACAGTTTGTTGTGATGTCTAGCACTGGGGCAACATGCTACATACATGTAACATCATGTCCCGCCCAGTCACAGTATCCTGACATCAAACAGACCTGTCCTAACACTAACATATTAATGCTGAGAGCCTAGCGAAGCAACTATTAGTACCATTTTTTAAGTCTTTGGTATGACTCGGCTGGGGTTCGAACTCGCGACCTCCTATATCCGAGGCGGACGTTCTAACCACTTCGGTCACCGGAGCGGACCTTATTACTATAGCTAATTGCAGACTTACTTTTTAAAAAATCGAAAGCATTCAATCAAAACGCCAATAATGTTTTAAAATAAATAACCTCCAGCGAACAGACTATAATCCTTTGGCTTCAACCGCAAGTGATTGAGAGATTTGATATGGAAGAGAAACGTATTCTGTTGAAATTACGCGAGGGATGCGTTTTCATTCACATTCGGTTTAGATAAGTTTACTCTTACCTCAGTTTAATGAAAAAAAAAAACCGCAAGTTCATTAGCAAACCTAATTTTTGTCCGAAGAAAACCGCACTATCATCTAAATAATATATTACTTTGTTCAAATTATGCAATTAACTCCGGAGAAAACTGCCTTTTCAATGAGATTTCTTAATTCAGTGTTTATAAAACTTGCTATTTGTTTCTGTTCTCCTGTTGATTTATAACCTAAATAATAATAAATAATAGTTGATAATTAAAATTAAGTCTGACAAGAATAAAATGTCAAAGTTAACATTTACCAACACCTTTAGCAATGTCCCTACTCAAATTATGATTGTTTCAACTCTTACTTATTAATATGTTGGCAGTAATTTATTTGTCAAATAATATTCATCAATTATCAATGATTAAAATAGGTCACAATTACCTATATTAATCCAGAAAAAGGCTTCTTTTATCTCTGAGAAAAAGTTAAGAATTTCCTCAAAATTGAGTTAGTATGTGCTATTCTTTTTTCAGGATAAAAACATTGCAAGGTGTACTCATTATAAAACTAATGAATGTTACAGTATTTCTGCTTTCTTAAGATATTACTTAAATGTTATTATTGTCAAATGTATCATAAGCAACACATTTTGAAATTTCCTTTTCAGGGATAGTTTTAAAAACTTTAGTAAAACCAGGGCCTTGTTTAAAAAAAAAAAAAGACCCTGCACTGCATTACATGGCTCGCATACACTGTATTTAAGTGTTTACGGTTGTGATCCGTCAAAATGTACTAAAATAAGATAGTTTGATGTCTTTTGCAAGGTGGGAGTACATTTTATCTTTCATGATCTTATACAATCATGCTTTGATGGTTATATAGGATGTGCGTAAACAACAGTACGCAAACATCGTCATTAATACTCCCGTAATTAAGCGAGTTCAAATACCCTGGAGGTTAGATGGACATGGAACCGTCGGTATTTACTACCGGCAGAAGCACCCCTCCCAGATAGGCACTTTGTCCAAGATATACAAAGGGGCTAATTTGGGGTATATATTTCAATATATATTTTTAATGTTTATAAATTTTTTAAAAAACTTAGAAATTACATCGAATGTATTGTCCTTCATAAATACAAAATTCAGTGGTGGAACGTAACTACAATGAGACATTGTTAAAATATGTAAAGGGACATTTGATTATAAATTTAAACGTTCCAGTTTAATGACCTTATGCAGGTCTCTTTAGAAGCACGTGTCAAACGCAACGGGACTATATATAAGGCTCCATTGATCTTGAATTGGTGGTTGCACTTGAACAGTTTCGTTCATGAATTCGAGCCGCTTTGAGTATTATCACTCTCCACAATGAAAAACATCTTCCTCTGTGCAGTCCTGGTGGCCACCTTTGGTAAGTTTGTTAAAATTAGAAACGCTTGTACGATGGTTTATTTCTTTCACATCTGCTGGTGTATGTTTTGCTATCTTTATTTTCATAAGCTTGCATGAGTCAGTTTGTCGCAAAAGTGATTCATTTAATCATCCTTGCAAAGTGCATTATTTTGCATGCACATTTACCTTGTATGCTTTTAAAAGATTTGTTTCTATTATACAATTCTTAACAGTTTAAACTAAAGTACAACTCGAAGATTTCAAGTATTGAAGTTGGACATGCGCACCTTTACGAATGTAGAATCTAACAGTTAAGGTGGCTTTGCGTGACTGAAGATTTCTGTGTTGATATTGTTGTTTTAAATATGTGCATTAAGTCATTACATTCTGTATTGTATTACATTACATCATTACATTCTGTATTACATTACATCATTACATTCTGTATTACATTACATCATTACATTCTGTATTGTATTACATTGCATTATTACATTCTGTATTACGTTACATCATTGCATTCTGTATTGTATTACATTACATCATTACATTCTGTATTACATTATACGGTTACAGTCTGTATTGTATTACATTGCATCATTACATTCTGTATTGCATTAAATTGCATTATTACATTCTATATTACATTATACGGTTAGGTTCTGTATCACATTACATTAATTTGTATCATTACGATCTGATTAACTCGTTTGTGACTTGTACTAAAACCTGTAGACAAGTTTTTATTTTAGAGTAGATCCGAATGCTACATACATCAGGAATCTTAATTTGTTAGAAATCTGACGTGCACTGCTATATGACGTGATGCACATTGGTTCTCTGGATCACAAGATGTGGATATTTAATTGCTACCAAAATGCAACCTCTAAGGAAACAGCTGAACGACTTTTCGTAAACAACCCAATGCGCTAGTGACATTAGTGACGTCAGTTGGGGAATGTATACAGTATGAACTAAAGTCTAAAGATAGTAAATCTTGCTTTTTTGTCATGGTTCTTTAAATGTTTCTATATTTCCATTTGGTGCGTTTGACTACCTTGGACACCTATTTCATTTTCATTTAATAGGTTTCGCCTATGTTTATGTTTATCACCGACTTGCGTGTCAAATCTTGCATGGATCGCTGCAAAAAAGATTTTATTACTTTCTTCAAAAAAAGACGTGCAAATATTTTTGTACCATTGTAATAACTGGATACCAAATAAAGAATCAATGGTTCTTATGTCGATCATATATTTAGACAATAAAAATCAATTCAAAAGATTCCTTTATATTTATAACGTGTATTTAAGACAAAGTTCGTTTGCTTCTATGCACGATTTCTGTTTACATTTATTGCCGATGTCAAACACGTACGTGCATCACTAATTTATTTTAAATAATGTAGTGGAACAAGATGACATGGTAGGTGGAAAGCATATATCACTGACACTGACGTTTCTAGGAATCTTGTGTGTTTAGTTTGTTCAATGAAATCTGAAGCAATCCACACATTCACTTGGCCTGAAGTATATTTTTCTCGAAACAAAATAACTGTATCACAATGTTAGACATGAAAATTAATCTGTCGTTATATTGACACTTCAATTTCAAATGACAATCTTCGATGTTTTAAATAATGTAAAGAACAAAAAGAAGTAATCACCGATTTTACACAGAAACGAAAACAACGTGCAAAGTCATTAAGCAGTGAAGGTGCTACATTCTGTGAACAAACAGTACGTGTTCGTGCGATGTTTGATACAAAACTTAGAGCCAGCTATATTTTGACGCATTAACGCTAACTGCTTCTGTAGAGTTGTGCCCTGTAGCATAGATCCTTACCTCGGTGGACAGAGTATTAGTTTAGGATAATAGCTTGGGAAATGTGTCATTGAGTATTACATTAGGTTATCTGAATTGTAACGTAGTATTTATAAGCCTCTACTGCATCCCAACAATTCATTATAACCGGACAATTGATAAGAAATAATTTTGGATCCCACCTTAGGAAAAGTATAATTTATATTTTCCGAAGCTATCTAACTTAGAACATCTTACTTTTCTTACCCAGATATCGACAGCGTAATTTTGATTTAAAAAGGTGATCCTTGTCCGTAAAAGCAAGTTTAAAATTTATTGTTTAAATGAATAGTAATTTTGGAAAAATGACAATGATTTCAAGACGAATCTCTCTGGGGCCTGGAAGAGGACCTTAAGACTTGAAATTGTAAGCGATTTCCACAGTTGGTGGTGCTATACTGGGCATCCCTATGAAAATCTTGCCAGAATCACCACAAAAGGACAATAAATTTCTTTTATAAAATCATTTAATTTATTTAGCTAATACAAATCAATTCAAAAGAGTCATGCATACTCAGAATATGTGTCCTTAAATAGTTTGCCTTTGTGAGAATACGTTTACATAGAAAGGTAATTTAAAGTTACACGACTTCAACTGCAGCCAATGTCAAAAACGCATGCATTTCTGCCTAGAATTTGTGTGCTGCTGAAGTCGTCTGTCTTCCGCAACCCCTCATACCCATTACCCTTGAAATGCGAATAGTATTTCTTCCTGACGCGAAAATGAAGACACTTCCTTCCCATCCTGAATAATGCACGCAATCAGAAAGCAGTCCAGAGAAACTAAATATCAAATAATAGTAGAACAACTGTGATTCGCAATGCGTGGTTCCCACAGTAACGTCACATGGACTCCAGTGATGAAAATTTCAAAACTTGTAGGCGACCAAAGTGAAATATTCAGGACATGTACATTTAAACTTAAAATATCTCGATAGCTGTTGATCGCATCCGGTCGAGCTGTTTGGATATTGCATAAATCATCATTCAGAATAATTTATTGGTATTTGATATTAGTATTTGATACTGGTATTTGATATTGGTATTTGATACTGGTATTTGATACTGGTATTTGATACTGGTATTTGATATTAGTATTTGATACTGGTATTTGATATTGGAATTTGATATTAGTATTTGATACTGGTATTTGATACTGGTAACTCAGGTCTGCATTTTTGTCTTTCTGCACCAACCTCGAATCTAAGTTTAACAGGTTCTTTGCCTCACTCTTCCCCATTATATTTTTAGAAATATCTGTGTACATATTATCAAAACACCTTTCACGTGAGTTTTTAAACACAGGCTGAATATTTTTCTTGTTTTAATTTATATTTGTAAGCAATGATTTGCAAAATTGACTTTCACTTAAAGCCACATCTCGAGCCGTGAATTGCACAACACTTCCGGACGGATCCTACGAGGCTGGATGTAGGTCTTTTGCCGTCTGCAAAGGAGGTGTCGGCACCATAGTGGACTGTGAACCAGCTAAAGTATTCAACAATAATACAGGATTATGTGACGAGTGAGTTCACTTTCAACATTTTTAAATCTATTTTGACCGTTATCTTAACATATTACCAAAGATATTTCATCGTTTGCACCTTAAGATGTTGACAATCATAGCATCATTGAATGCGATGAAAATAGATAACAAAGCAATTAGCTTACAGAAAAATGAAATAACAGCCACATTGGAAACGATGAAATAATGATGGCAAAACAGAAGAAAAATAGCAACAAAAAATCATGAAAACTATGAGAAACATGTCTTTATTTGTTAGTTTACATCATTCGCACGTGTATCAAATTATACCCGACACTGTTGCCAACAACCTTTCGTATTATTATGTCTTTAGTAAGTTTAAATTATTTACTTAATAATCCAATGAATTATTTTTGGACTATTAATTAAACTCGACGTTGATATTGTCCATGAGTCGAAAAGTAAACATCGTCTGGGATCCATATACAAAATTACAAACCTGATGACAAAATGTTCAGAGTCTATCAAATCGAAGAAGTATACCTGTATATGTGATGTGGCAAATTTTTCATCTAAAATATGTGAATGACTGGTTCAACAAATATACGGTTATCTAGTTACCGACAATTCGAGACAATGGACTCGTTTCAAGTTACATAAAATATTTCGTCCTTTCGTTTTTGCAAGGAGATAAAAAAGACATTTGAATCAAATTCATTAGGTTTAAAGTTGATAGAGTCTCACATGTACTCAATTATGCAATAGGCCCAGGATTAATGGACGCATTTTGTTTTCCATATATCACAGAATTCCTTTGCTATCTTGAAAATGTAGATCCATGATCATATCAAACATTTTAATGGTAAAGCTAATAGAGCAAAGAATTCCAACAATGGTTATTGGAAGAATCATAGTACAACCTTTATGGGAAAGTGGTATGACGTTTCATACTTTCTCTTTTCAGCATCCACAACGTGAGCCCTCCATGTGGCTTGGCAAAGGACTGTGCAGGAAAAGCAAACGGAAGATATGCTGACGTTGAATTACACTGCACTTCCTATTATACTTGCTCGGACGAAAAGTTTTTGGGTCATAACATCTGCCCAGCAGGCAAGTATCGACAAACGGGAAATCTATCTATCTATCTATCTATCTATCTATCTATCTATCTATCTATCTATCTATCTATCTATCTATCTATCTATCTATCTATCTATCTATCTATCTATCTATCTATCTATCTATCTTTTTCTCTCTCTCTTTATCTCTCTCTATCTCTCCATCCATTCAACCATCCATCCATCCATCCATCCATCCATCCATCCATCCATCCATCCATCCATCCATCCATCCATCCATCTGTCTGTCTGTCTGTCTGTCTGTCTGTGAAGCAGTAATGTAAAATTTGCACGTTTCTGTAAAGTCTCATAGTGAAACATCGAATACATTGTCTATAAATTATGCATGTACAAAACTTTCAACGCATTCGAAGTTGTACTGAAAGTTCTTCCCTTCAAACATCGAGTTCATATGGGGGATTTTATCCAATCATATAGACCTAGGTAGTTCAGTGATGTACAAGGTTGGAATCTATGTATGCACGTGCGACACAAACCTTTATTGGAACAAGTATAAAATTAACATTGTGTGAGCAGGACTGAAGTCAAAAGAAGTTATTTTATTTGTGTTTGTCACAACTGATGCAGGGTCTTACAGAGCGATCACAGGCCCTGGTGTAAGAAACACCCAGACCTTTCCTAGTTCTTGTTGAAACAAAAGTTTTCTTTTATAAAATTAACAAAGTGTTGTTATCCGTAAGGGGTCCTGTGTCCCAGGTCCCGGGGTTATATCCCCGGTTGCACCCCATTCCCCGGTCCTGTCGGCCCTGGACAGATGAAAATCGTGTAAAGTATAAAATGATAATCCTTAAATCTAGCAGCCGTGGGTTAGTGTCCTAGCATAGAAAAAATATTTAATTGAACCTTATTTAAAAATAGGCTTCCAATTTCAACAACAATAACAGTTGGTTCCCACAGACTTGTGTCAAGGCGTGACACCGCTGGTAAAATTGTTTACACCGAAAATTAAGACATAGGGGAAATTTATATCCGAGCATTACTGAAAACAAAATCCTTCAATATAATTGTCGTCATCATCATCAACAACAACAACAACGATAACAAAGTCATTTGCAAAATTACAAAACTGTTTCTTTGTATTTTACAGGGCTTGTTTTCGATGAAGGGTTGGTAACTTGCAATTGGAGGGATGCCGTACCGCCACCATGTGGTACAAAGCATTAAGTCAGTGTCTGACGAATGACTTTTACTTGTTCGCGATTGGTATTATGCAAGTTGAGTTGTAAGGTCATTATTCGTCGTTCTGCATAAAATAGAGTTATTCATTATGCATGTTGTAACTAGTTTGTGTCTCCAATTTGATTTTTCCCATTCATATACAGGCATGATCTGAAAAGTACAATATATGCACGTCAGTCTATATATATATATATATATATATATATATATATATATATATATATATATGTGTGTGTGTGTGTGTGTATGTGTTTGTGTGTGTCTGTAAGCCTGTCTGTATGTTTATGCAGACATAAACACTAAAGAGTATATGTGCACATTTAGCGACCTATGTATACCCACATACCTATCTACCTACATACACGCCTATCTTCCTATGTACCTGCCTACCTATCTACCTACCTAAATACCATTACTAATTCATAATTTAGAGCTTAATTCCATATTTAAACAAAAAGGTCTTCCAGTTCAATGGATACACTCACGTTTGCAGTTTCTAAAGGTAGAACGAACGTTTGCTCACGTTTAAGTAGTATACTGGGTTAATTTAGCGTCAGTGGAAAAATACATTACAAACACTCCTGGGATACTTTGGCGTCAAGGGGAATTTAACATGGGGAAATTATACATGGAGTGAATGGGGATTTGTCAATGGGGATCTGCAGCTAAATGTTAAGCATCCGTCGACAATATGAATCACGCTGCCTTTTTAATAAAATTACACATTCCGTGGATGGCTGGGACTTGGATAACCCCCAGATCGTGTACGAGTTTGACGGGCGCTTATTTCACGGATGTCCCATCTGCTACCATCAACATGACACTAAAAACCAGTTTTTACAACGGACCATGGAAGATTTGTACGAAGCCACTTGTTAGCGGAGCTTGAAGTTAGAAGAGCAGGGATACCAAGTGGTGGAAATGTGGGAACATGAGTACGATCAGCGATTGAAAACCGATCCAAAGTTTAAGCACATCGTGGAAAGTTACAAGCTAGTGGACCCTCTGAACCCACGGGACAGTTTGTACGGAGGACGGACGAATGCTAACTGTTTGCTGTACCAAGCCGACGAGGACAAAGGAGAAGAAATAAAATACTTGGACGTGTGTTCTCTGTATCCGTACGTGTGGAAATATTGTCACTTTTCCGCAGGGCACCCACAATTGTTGGCCAAACACATCGACGTGGACAATATTAGACAATACGAAGGATTGATCAAGTGTAAATTCTTGCCTTCCATGAACTTGTACCATCCTGTTTTACCACATCATTGCCAAGGAAAACTGATGTTTTTTTTGTGTCGTACTTGTGCCGAAGCGTGCAAGCAAGACCACCTTTGTAAGCAAACTCAGGAAGAATGAGCCTTGACGGGAACGTGGGTCAGCGTGGAATTATTTAAAGCTCTGGACTTGGGATACCAACTGTTAGAAGTGTACGAAATTTACCACTTTCCTAAGACAGAAAAATACCACAAAGGCGACGAAACTCAAAAAGGCATTTTTGCATACTACGTGAATGCTTTTTTGAAACTGAAACAAGAAGCCAGTGGCTATCCTTCCTGGTACCACACTCCCGAAGACCAAAATAAATTCAAAGAGAAATACTGGTAGCAGGAAGGCATCACTTTAGACCACATCGAGAAAAACGAAGGAAGACGATCGTTTGCCAAAGTGATGTTGAATTGCATGTGGGGCAAAATGGCACAACAACCGTGTTTACTCAAGACGGAGTATTTTACAGAACCTTCCAGCTACTTCCAGATGATTCACGACAAAACCAAATACATGAAACACGTGGACGTCTTTCGTGAAGACTTGCTCTTAGTCAATTACGAAGAAGAACTGGATTTTTTAGAAGCCGACGAAATTGCGGCTTATGTGACAACCCATGCTCGCTTAAAATTGTACAAAGCTTTAGAACTGTTAGGATATCGTGTGTTGAATTTAGACACGGGCAGTTGCATCTACATCATTCGTTTGGGTCAACAGCAACCTAAAATCGAAGGAGACAGTTTAGGATCCTGGACACACTAGCATCCTGAGGGCAAGATTCTAAGTTTTGCCAGTGGCGGTCCCAAAAATTACGGATACGAATACCGTGACCCACAAGGAGAAGTGCACACGGAGTGTAAAGTGAAAGGATTAACTCTCAATTGTCGCACCAGTCAAGTGGTAAACTTTGACGTACTCAAAGATGCCTTGCAGTCTGGACAGGACAGAAACTTTAAAGTAACCACTTACCAACCCAACAAGATTTTACGTTTACCCACACATCAAATTGTCAGTCGACCTATGGAAAAAGTCTATCAAATCGTGTACCAGAAGCGAGTACAGCTTCCCAATTACTTCACTTTACCGTACGGACACGATGATATTGGTCAGCATATAAAAAGGGACAAAGTCCAAGGCCAATAATTCATTGTCACTACAAGTGCCAAGAAAGACAGATAAATACTTTCAAACAGCAAGTATCGAGCGTGAGTCTCAAGTCCAACAAGAAACCCGAGTGCAATGCTGTGCCTCATAATCACACCACCAATGCAGTACATCTTAGTGATTTATTTACTAACGCCATAGAAAACTACGTGCAACCAGTGCGACCAGTGCGACTTCTAGACTACAAGACTTTATCTTATGGACATGCCGATATCGCCCATTGTAAAAAAAGGGACAACTTCCAAAACGACACTTTATTGCGAAGACGAACGTCGAGAAAGACGAATCACTCTGCGCCGGTAAAAGAAGACAATGAGTAAACATCATTGCCTTCTTTCACCACCATACCGTTAAATCAAAGTTTGCCCAAGAAGGAAAAGGATTCATTAGACCTAAAAGAGTATTTTAGCATCCAAATGATTCAGACGGCTAATTCGATAAACTTTCAGACGACAAATTACACCTACACGGTGAAATTTAAAGACTTTGCGCCTGAAGTTTCAGTTGATGAAGCCGCAGCTTTTATTACGGACTTATTTGACTCGCTGTTAGAGAAACTCAAATGTCAGTGTCAAGTCAAAGATCGACGTCGTTTGAGCCTATCTATGTATCACAACAGTTTTAACTCTACTGTATGTCTTGGGTTTAGTACACCTGCAGAATTAACTTCTTCGAAACTATTGAGGGCTATTGCTTCGACGATGCAAATGATGAGAAAAACATTTGACATTCCCGATGGAAAAGTGACCATTCATATGGTATACGTTGTACCTCCATGGGAAGAAGACAATAATCACCATGGATCTGCTTGCCGATACGCGTACCTAGCACAATGGACATAACAACAGATTTACGAATGAAAGAGAGTGTGTAATGGGAAACATCTACGCTGACCACACAAGTGGTAGCTGACTAGATTTAAACAACGTGTGACGGATATAGAGAAACATGAATTTTGTCCTATTCGATTGCTTTTTACATGTTTTGTTTTAGCTTTTTATCCAACGTTGCATTTTTTTCTTGAAGGCATGAACTTAAATTTTAAAAAGTAGTTTACTAGAACTAAGAACTAAATAACTTGTCAATAGGTTTGTTCAATTTCCCATGATACCACCCATGTTCAAATCCCATTGACCTCCAGGCGACATTCCGATGTTAAATTCCCATTGACACCAATTTTGATATTCCCATTTTAACGTTCAAGTCCCAATGACGCTAAATTAGCTCAATCTATTGTCGCTATGCTATGTTCAATTCCCCATTAACTCCATGTATAATTTCCCCATGTTAAATTCCCATTGACGCCAAAATACCCCAGGGGTGTTTGTAATGTATTTTTCTATTTATGCTAAACTACCCCCCTATACTACTCGTTCATCAATTTTCTTTCAGAGACTTTGATACCTACTTATAAAAGTAAATGGTTATCTGATTGTCCTTTTGAAAAAAAATGAAATTCCACTTTGACTTAGCTTGATTTGCATAATTAATCAAATATAACGTAACAATTGCAGTAATGACGGAGATCATCTGTCTGGTACGCAGAGACCTCCTTTACAGTTTTAAAATTGTGCGTGCTGTTTTCTTCTTAAATAAAATGTGCCTAATTATATAAAGTAAAACAAACATGAACATAGTTTCATTAAGAAAATTCCCCCGTACTTTAACTTCTTAGTGTACTTTCTTCTCATGTATTCATATACCCAGGGATGCGTTTAATAATAAAAGACAAAATTACTGATACAGTTCTGTTTATTACAAAGAAAGAGTAAATTCAACTGTAACAAGGAATGAAAACATGTGCCTTAACTGCCTCACGTGAAGTTTATACAACTCTCCTTATTCTTTATCTTTTCAAAGTACAACATACGTTAAAATGCATCGACATGATTTCTGAACAGATATAGTCATAAAACGTAATACTAACAATAAATTAATTTTATCCAAGATGCATATCAACCCTTCTCCCTTCTCCCTCTCTCTCTCTCTCTCTCTCTCTCTCTCTCTCTCTCTCTCTCTCTCTCTCTCTCTCTCTCTCTCTCTCTCTCTCTCTCTCTCTCTCTCTCTCTCTCTCTCTCTCTCTCTCTCTCTCTCTCATACTTGTGCATTAATAACAACGAAGAATGAAATGAAAAACGAGAATAATGATAGATAACAGATAGTCCAAATTGGTTTTAATCAGATCTTATCCTTGTATAACCGACAGGTATACTTATGTTGATGGAGAAACGCAAAAAAATGCAGCTTTTATACTTATAAATGAACAGCTACAACTGTAGTCATTATTAGTACAGAATGACTGGTCATTAATAGTACAGAATGACTATAGTCATTAATAGTACAGAATGACTGAACAGAATGTAGTTATCATAAACAACTACAAAATAATAATAATAATAATAATAATAATAATAATAATAATAATAATAATAATAATAATCTAAAAAGAAGACTAAGAAGACGAAAGTGACTATACTTTTATGACCTTCAACTTTGTGATGAGCTTTATATAGTTCCAAAATATTAAATCGGCTCATAATAGTCTAGTTTAAAGAAATGAAATTTCAACTCTGAGGTCATCATTTTTAATCCAGCTCAAGCGTTTTTGCATCTTCTGGTCCAGTCCAGTAGTCTCCAAACTGAGCAAAGAATTCAAATTCGTGTTTTATATTTCAGACAATGTTGAAGTTTGATAATTTTACTAGTTGCAAGATTAAAAAGAAAGAAAAACGTTATAATTTCTTATTTATTACATCAGTCTCGACACACCTACCGTTAATTATATTGATACCAGTGGTAAAGAGGTTTCACTAAATGCCTCAACATATTTTCTCAATTGAATTTTTTTCTAAATATTTCCTCCTCGCTTGCCAAACGATAGCAATGGCTAGCCGTACGAGTAGATCAAAAGGAACACCTGTTTATACACCTCTGCTTCCAACGGGTGGTAGCTATAGCAATTTATAATCTGATTAGCTTTAGCTATAATCTGATTAGCTATAGCTAGTCTGATTAGCAAACTGATTAGCTATAGCTATTTATAATTTTATAATTTGCTTAGCTATAGCTATTTATAATCTGTTTAGATATAGCAATTTGTAATCTGTTTAGCTATAGCTATTTATAATCTGTATTGATATAGCAATTTGTAATCTGATTAACTATAGCTATTTGTAATCTGTTTAGATATAGCAATTTATAATTTGATTAGCTATAGCTATTTATAATCTGATTACACATCACATACGTATAAACGTTTCTAAAATATTGGTCCATGTACAGAGTTCAGATAACTGATAACTGAATAATGAAAGTGTTATTTTTTAAAAAGGAGATGACTTCATATAAAATATTGTATATTGTATATTGTCCATGTTAAATGATATTTATATTGGTTTTTCTACGCAACACAGATGCTTATTTATCTGACAGATTTGTAAGAATGATACAGTACTATATATAACACGTGTATATACGGCACATACATGTATGTAGTTCTGAGAGCTGAAAAGATATTTGACAAATATCCACACCAGTGCCATAGTACGCTAGCAATACTATTTTCTTTTCGCAAAATATAATAAAATATCTTTTACTAGGATTATCCGAACATGTCATCATTCTGATTTATGAACTTATTTCTAAACTTACAAATACACTTGAAATATAACATATAAATTTTTTAGCATTCCAACAAGAATTTTTTGTCGTTTTACAATGCACATGCGTTACACAATGCTCGTGCGTTACACAGTGAACTTGTAATATGATGTCATGACATAGCACGAGAAGTGGGCGTAATACTTGAGGTATACCATTGAGTCTTACGAGCTAACATTTTTAGCGTCGTATTAACGATATAAGCGCATAATTAAATCGTACTATTATTCCAAAGACCTTTTCTGGAACCCGTTGACCTATTTCATTCAGCCGATATTAGATAAAAGTCTCCTAAGACACTACTTGAAGTTCCCTTGGTACTAATAAACTCAAATTATCATTTCCAAATGGAGAATATACAGCTATAGAACGCAATAGCACTAAATATAATTTAAAAAAAAATATCAAACTGAGTATGCTTGTAGCTGGATATGACTTCTTATATTATACAGACTATGCATGAGGGTGTATACGAATACAAACAACGCACGAGATGGATCATCTATTTGTATACGAATACAAACAACGCACGAGATGAATCGTCTATTTGTATACGAATACAAAATATGCATCAGATGGATCATCTATTTGTATACGAATACAACATATGCACGAGATGGATCAAATATTTGTATACGAATACAAAATATGCATGAGATGGATCAAATATTTGTATAATACAAACTATGCATGAAACGAATCATCTGTGTACGAATGAATACTATGCATGGAATGGATCATCTGTGTACGAATGCAAATTATCCACGAGATGCATCATCTGTTTATATACGAATACAAGCTATGCATGAAACTGATCATCTGTTTGTGCAAGCTACGCATGGAATGGATCATCTGTGTACGAATGAATGCTATGCATGGAATGGATCATCTGTGTACGAATATAAACTATGCCTTGAGGTGGATCATCTATTTAAGTACGAAAAAAAAAAACTATGCACGAGATGAATCATCTGTTTGTATAGAAATATAAACAATGCAAGGGATGGATCATCTCTTCGTATAGTAATGAAACAAACTTTGCACAAGACTTTGTAAAAGAAAACAATCTATACACTAGATGGGTCATCTGTTTATGAAATAATACGAACTATGCACGATAGATATCATCTGTTTGTCTAGGAACACCGACTATGTACTAGGTGGATGGATTGTTTAGGAATACAAAAAAATATGCACAGGATGGATCGTCTGTTCGTACACGAATGCAAAATAGGCTCCAGACGGATCATCTGGCGTATATGTTACTTCTGTTATGTTTCTGGTGTTTAATACGTGAAATGATCTAATGGTTTTCAAACCCTGGAATATGAATAAATTAAAACTGCAGTTCGTACAATCAAATGGAGTAATTGAAAATTGCGATGAGTACATCAATTCTGTATTTAAATGGCGAATATTTGGAATTGTTCATTAAACAGGTTTAGCTCACGAAATGTATTTATACATGTTCTTAAGTAGGAAAAAAAGTGAAAAGATATGAAACAATTTAATTTTTACAACTGGCATGAAGATTCATATCTAAACACTAATTAGAAGATACTTTGCGATGTCAGCAGAAAATTGTACTGATTCTGTTAAGCCATTATTTCATGCACCGTAACTTTAATGGGAGGCAACTCTTGTAAGCTTATTTTCAGTTCTCTTTACAAAATGCTGAAACCATTATTTTCGCTCGTTATTTCTGGAAATATACTTATCAAAGTCTAAAAAGATACTGCTCAGAGCTCACTGACTTGCCATTTATTCGACAACGCTTGCAAATGATTTAAGCAAGCAAGTAAAAAATCAATTCTATCAAAATGTAAGAAAAATGTAAGGAAAAATGAAAGAAAAAATTCCGTACCAATGCATGCATAAATGTCATTTTTATCAGAACACAAATTGAAAAGCGTCCCACCAATCTCAGATTATCGTATTGCGATATAAGTTAGAAAATTTTTGCATACCGTTTTCCGATTAACTACTAAAAGAATTAAAATTATGAGACAAAGTACCAATTAAGGTATTAACTTCTGTATTTTATGCTATATGCATGCCGCAAGGCCGTCGAGGGATGTAGGTAATTAATTTACACAATTTGTTGACCATGTGGCTATACATTCGACTGCGTAAAAAAATTATCCAGCAACAAAGCAAACAAACAATGCTATTTTAGTATAGAGGTAAAAAAAAATACCACTGGACATTGTTGGTATTTTATTGTTTGACCCATTGACCCAGCCACTGCCTTCGAGAAGTCGAAGAATTCGGCATCGACGGCACTGTGCAGGATTGTATGAATTCTGGTATTGCCGAAAGCATGGATGCATGGATGGTTTAATGGACGCACGCACGTACGTACGTACGTACGTATGTATGTATGTATGTATGTATGTATGTATGTATGTATGTATGTATGTATGTATGTATGTATGTGTATGTATGCATGCATGCATGAATGTATGCATGCATGTACAACAACGTTTTCGCTAAATTTGTGTTGACTACTGGTGTTTTAGAAAGAAAACTATGTAATCCTAGAGGACTTAATAAACCCAATTTGTTCGTTTCACTTCCGGATACTGGCAGCCAAGTATTTAGATTTGTCCATTCATTATTCGTCCGAAATAAACAGTGACGACGCTACTAAATACTATCTGCTCCATGCGCAAGTTTTGACATTATTTGCTTGTATCGAGTATCGTCTGGTTTGATTATAATATCAGATCATATAAAAAGGTAACACCATGTTAAGGCAAATATCCAAGTCCTTGTTCCAAGTTCGCATCAAAAGGTCTGGGCCCGGTTCGCAAATTAGTGAACATATCAGCTATTTCCGCATCTCTGCTGTGAGAGCGACCAGACCCCGAACGGTTACTATCGTCCCCGCTCCCTTTCCCGCGTTCAGAATAATAAGGTCTGTCCGAAAAATCTTGTTCTGAATGGGATTTATATTCGTTCCTCCAGCCTCCATTTTTGGAGAATTTATCTATCTCTTCTTGATATGACCACGGCTGACCAGAACCGCCATTTCCCCTGTATTTTGAACTGTCTATTCTTTCGATAGGATTATTGTTAGGGCGATCATAACTTTCGTTATGCTGGTAGTAAACTTCACTCTTTGACCGTCCAAGGTTTCTATTATCCTCTATGAAACGATCTGGAGCATCTCCGTATGGGTTTCTATATGGAGGTTTTTCGTTGTCCGAAAGGGGTCTAGTAGCTTTTTTTAAACCTTGAGGTACAATTTTAGGATACGCGTTATCATATGGCGAGTTCTCATCACTATGCCCATCATCATCGTACGCCTTCGATTTAGACTTTGGTGAGATGGGTGGTGATCGTGGTGTGGCTGGTTTGAGAGGGACTTTAAAACCTCCGGTAGGTAGCACTTTGATTCCACCTACCATATGAGGAGGGACTTTAGCAACCGGTCTTCCTCTCGAATCGGATCCCCTGTCAAATTCTTGTCGACTTTCGAGGTTGGATGCCGAGTAGGCCTCGTCAAGTGGTGGACCACGGGGAACTGGTGAAAGAGCCCTTTGAGGAGATCTCGCACGAGGAGGAGATCTCGTACGACCTGGTGATAAAGCACGTGTCAAGGGCCCACGTGGACTCCCTGGAGTAGATTTTCTGTATGGATCTCCAGAAGTTGGAAGGGGGCCTATATACATGTCCGGTGGCCTAGCTCCGTCTCTGAATCCAGGAGATGGGGGCGGAGCAATCACCCTGGGGGAATACATGCCATCTCTATTACGCTCGTAGTCATCTGAACGTCGATTATTGTAGCGATCGTCAAATTTATTATCGTATTTGCCAGAGACCTGATTCGGCCGCAAGAACTCCCTTTGTTCACCGTCATAAGCACGTCGCATCTCATGCACTTTATATTTATCTTCTTTGTCATCATAATAATTATTTCCACCTGGGAAACTTGGCGATGTTGGACGCCCATACTTATCATGATCACTTGGGGGTCGCCCTCTTTCCTCGAAGTATCTACTACCCTGTGGAACATTTGGGTAACGGTCATCATAACGAATATTCGGCCGATCTTCTCTTTCCCATCCCAAGTATTCCTTCGAGTCCTTGGGAAACGACCTGCTGTCTTCCCTGATGTTGTCACGTTCATAGAAGCTTCCTGAGCTACGATTTAGATCGTAGCTTGTCTTTTCTCCCCTAGAACTGTCTCTGAAATAGTCATCTCTCCGTTCAAATTGTCTGCTGTCTCTAAGTGTGACTTCATCTCTATCTTTTGACATGTCATCCTGGATTCCTTGGTTACTCGTGTAGACGGAGGGTCGGTATGGTCCAGAAGGCGGACCGCTATAATCTCTAGCTCCTGTCTTCTGGAATGAATTCAGCACTGAGGAAATTCCGAAGGCATCACTTTCATTGTAAGTAATAAACATATGACAGTCAACTGCTTTGACCCCACTGGTTCTGCGCATGACACATGCCACTATAGGAGGATGGTGCTGCTTCAGAAGAAAATTATATTTCTTTTCAAGAACTGAGAATAGTTTTTCAGTGGAGGCATTGGTAGCGCTAGCCTCATCCATTGGAATAAATGCAAAGTATTGTTTCTTTTCTTTTTTTTCCGTGACGAATCGTACTGCCTCCACGTAATGAACCGACGAAATGTCGAAGTATTCCTCAGATCTTTTCCCAGGATATCCTTTGGGAAAAACTAAACATATTCCGGATGGCTTTATCCGAATACTAATATCCGGCGCATATTTTCTGTCATCTGACTTTCGATACTGGAAGTACTTATCCTTCAACGGCTTTTGAATGACCCCCAAGCCAGTGGTTCCTTTCGACAACATGGAGTCCCCCAGGTACTGGACTGCGAACTCGGCCTCCATGGCGTGATGTGGAAAATATCTTGGGTTCCTAAGTTCTCTTCTCCTTTGACCTGCAAAACAAAGAATACGGTAATTCCAAAATGCTGAAGATATCCTGAATGCACACCAACAATTCTGAGAATCTGTGACACTTATCAGAACATTCTATATACACAAGTTTACTCAGTGAATCGATCTGAAGATGTAATTAATATCCATTTCATCGCGAGTTAGCACTGACCTTTTAATTATCCAATGGCGATTTATGACACAGAAGCCGCATTTTATTTAGAATAAAACTTTAATAAGTTGATCAAAGTACAAATTTGTGCCTGTAACTGCAAAACTCTGCAGAATAATTTTTATCTGAAGCAGATATTTCAAAACTCCACTCTTTCGTAGTTTGTTTCTTGGGGTCAGCGTGGTGCAGAAACATAATTGCGATAATTAATCATTTCTACCTGTGGAATGGACTGAATTTTAATGAGGGCTCGCTTGATTAACGGTTCGAGCCAGAGCGCAATGTTACCGCGAGGTCAGCTGTCCAAAATGACCTAAACCAGAGAAGAATTTAGGAACTTGTGGCCCACTTGAAATTGGTGTCATAAAACGATATTTCCCAGAATAGTTATTCAATAGGGCGAATTAGAAAGAATTTTCTGATTTCAATGGTAACAAAATGAATTTTGGCGGATAAAGTAGTATTCCTGATTTGCTAAGCTAAATGATGGGCTATGTTCCTAGAAGGAATTAGGAGATTTTAAAATAGTCTCCTTCGTATAACTGATCAAACCAAGTTAGTTTTTTTTTTGACAAAAAGAAAATCTTGACTCCGGGATGTACAATATAAAACGAATTTCTCATCATTTTGTAACTATTTCTTAGAGAAAACGAATTATTCACATGTCATTCACGTGTCGTTTCTTATGTAATTGATTGAATTAATGTATTTTACATAAGGGGGCTCCTATTACTCAATTCTCTACCCCGTATTTTCATATTTTATCTTATTAAATATTCGATCCGGGCAATAACTCCGTGGTCAATTATCTCTTAGATAGGAATACCCCCCCAAAAAAAACTTGAGTGGAAATTATGTCACATCATCTAACTACACCCCATCAGGTCCAAATAGGTATGTTAACGTACAAGATGTATTAAAAGCAGCATGATTGCCATGTTTCGAGGAAATTACATCCCTTGGATTCGATATAATATTTTAGGACAAGAATTATGAGATTCATGGAGTGGGAGAGGAAGGGCATAAATTCGTGGAAAATCACTAGTGTGAATGTATGTATGTATGACAATATACCTAAGGACGAGATTTGCGGCATCCTAGATGTACAGTCTCGCGTGAATCTCGTTTCTACATCACAACTTTCCCCAAAAGATTATACATTACAACAAGATGATACATTTTCCATAATCTATTAACCAATAATAACCAATAATATTAATATTAAATAATAACCAATAATATTAAGTTGTTGTTGTTGTTGTTGTTGGGCTTAACGCCAATTTTCAGCACATGATAGGCTATTCATGGCGGCCAGTATTAATGGTGGAGGAAGAAGCCGGGAAATCACCGGAAAGAACCACCGACCCACGAGAAGCTACTGGCATGCTTTCTCACATATCCACATTCGCCGAATCCTAGACTCGAACACACGCAGACAGAGGTGAGATGGCAGTGATCCGTAACGGACAGCGCTTTAGACCACTCGGCCACTCGGGGCCCCTAATAATATTAAGTAAGTTTTCAAACAGTCGCGACGAAATAACAGGTAAACTATATTAGACCAGTTTTATAGCATGCCTAGAGAAATAGGTAATATTTCTACGGATTGCGCATACCTGTATGTTACTTAAAACTTGTGTTATTGCAAATGATAAAACATTAGCTGCCAGTCTTGCAACCAGGCATACAGAACTAAGACTTATAAAAAGTATAACAAGCCAAACCATAAAGGACACGTTTGCACAACGCTTCTGCTTATACTTGAATTATTATGTCGTAAAATGCGCGCAACTTGTTATGTTGCATGTCAAAAAAATGAGATAAGATAGAATCCACTCCGTCGTAATATGTCGGGATTAATGGTTAATTCACTACTAGCAATTATAAAAATAACATGCTAACACAAGATTCCTGATAATTACGGGTCACATTTTTTTTTCTGAAACCATATTCATAGTCACTGCCTGATGAAAATAACACGCGACTATCAGCGCATGCTCACAGCGCATGCGAGTAGAGTCTCCGCCACTGTTAAGATATCTTCGAAATGAGGGAAAAGGGTCAAGCAAGTACTTTTATTAGAAAGGGGTCACAGAATGCAAGAGATTTAAGTAATCGCGAGAGCTTAAGGGATCGGTGGTTTGATGTCCATTGTGAATGATGCCTTACGAGATGAACACTGACATCAAGTTATCTTATATTCAAACAACAAAAAACCCAACTTATATATTATTTTAATTTACTCGTATTTTGATTGGTCTGCATCATAGCTTGTCGAACAGTATGTCAGTTGTTTCCTTCTGCTTCGATTCGTATTTATGGGGTGGAGGTGGTGCCATAAAGTGCCTATATTTAACCATTAGGACCATGCCCTAATTCTACGTTTCATGATATCGCTGAAGCAAGGGCGCGGTCAAAGTGTCAAACACGCGATAAGTAGAATGTGTATTTTCTTAATCCTAACGTGCTCATCTTTAACCAACAACAACAATACTGCCGTACCTCGATAATGAACGAGACAATTACGTCAAACATCACAGCATGAGTGGAGAGAAAATAGGACAGTTTTTGTACGATGCTACATAGATCAGTAAACTGTTGACTATAAAACATTCTTGCGCCATCCCCGCCTTGTCACCCCCACCCCCGCCATGCCCCTGTGATGAAATTCATAGGACACGAATAGACACTTGGACCAGTGTTACTTGTATATATGAATCCGCCTTTATATGCCGAGTAAGCGTTAGCATCTAATTAGCGTCCCAATCGTTTTCAATTTAGGGCACACGGAACACGACTGTATACCCCAAGGCATGACCCAGTGATTTTATTCGAATTCCCATTTCACATTTGTCATCGTTTGGGTCATGTATCAAACTAATGAATTCTAAAACATATTTGGGTCATAATTTTTGACGTTAAATAAAACCAGCCACCCCAAACCCAGAATAAGTCATGCATTCCACAGAGGCTGCACCAAAGCTGTGAAGATCTAAAGTCGCCATCACTATACATCCCAGTGTATTCAGTCCTCATTTAACACGGTTTAGGCAGTTCTACAGACCACACCAAAACGTATCCCAATGTTTTTCAAGCTTAAATGGTATAGAGGGAGTTATGTCATTATGAACATAGCGAGCATCGACAAAATCATACAGCTCGAAAGAGCGGAGATCAGTGTGTGTGTGTGTGTGTGTGTGTGTGTGTGTGAGAGAGAGAGAGAGAGAGAGAGAGAGAGAGAGAGAGAGAGAGAGAGAGAGAGAGAGAGAGAGAGAGAGAGAGAGAGAGAGAGAGAGAGAGAGAATTACTTGTCCTGGCAGCGCTGATATATGATGATCAACTATCTATACTGCATAAGCAATACTAATCTTGTTCTTGGCATATTTCCATTTACTCTCACAACCAAAATCGCATGACATTGAATGAACTACCATCCCATATTACATGTAATTAGATTCCGATGGTGAAAAGAAACATACCTATCCGTAAGCGAATGTTCACGGTATTCTATGAATACGGCATGTACATTCGTGTCAGCCAGGTACCATTCTGCATTCCTAAAGGCCATACAAGGCGGAGAACATATCTACCAAGTTTCAGTCCTTAACTTCGCAAATTACTATGTTGATGCTGAAAAATCAATACACCTTCACCTGCAGATCGTCAAGAATTTAACTGTCTTCTGTGTTGTCGAACCTGATCAGATGAACTATCTATAAAACACTCAGATGTACCGGTGATCTGAAACGTAACGCTTCATATTTGTACAAACCATATTTTGATACATTCCCTTGACAAATCGTGATACCCAGACAAAGCAAAACAAGGTGGAGTGCGTTCTTTTTACTATGAATGTACTCATACTCGTCCTCGTTGAGGAATGTATCACGATTTCGTTTTTTTTTTAATAAGTTTAGTTGGGAGTTTTAAAACAAAATAGAAACTGCATATAAACAGGGGCGTACCTAAAGTATTTGGCACCCGGGGCGGATCCTTCCTTCTCACCCCCCACAAATAATTTTAAAATATAAACACAGAGAAAAATATATGTTTGTAAGTAGATTTTTAAGCAGTACAGTTTTGCCATATACAAATTGGAAATAAGAATTTTCATTTGGTTTGAAAATTGTACTGGTATTTCAACTCTCCAGATGGGCCCAACCTCTCACTTTGGTTGACACCCGGGATGGACCGCTTCCTCACGCCCTCTAAGTACGTCACTGCATATAAAACACATTTAATATTTATTTATACACTCAAGCCGTTGTATACAATACATGCGATTTCATATACGAAATTATAATGCGTTGTTGTTGTTTTGTTGTTGTTTGTTCTGGTAATATTGAAATATAAACTAGTATATATAACTACACTCGTATCTTTAACAACAGAACGAAAAGATATTAGAGGTAGAGAAGTATATAAAAGTTCACACCACATCCTTAAAATTCCAGTGCAAGGTGACATTGGTGATTAGATTGCCACCTGAATAAAAGATAATACATTTGGTTAAAAAAAAGTATTTATGGAACACAAGTGCGTGAAAATTTAATGCAAGAGCTAACCAAACTGTGGCAGACGGACAGACGGACATACGCAAGGATAGACGGATAATCATACAATATATGCCACTTCCACTTTCGTGGTAGGGTAAACTAAAACAAATTCAAGCAATAACGTAAATGTTTTGAGGAGATAATTGAACAGAAACACTGATGTTTGTGGAAGACCAAATTGATAGAAACAGAACTTGTTTATACGAAAATGACGTTATAAAGAACATTTGAACGTGCGAGTACTTGAAATCGTTCAGTATGTGAAGGGTCTTCTGTAAATACAGTTGTTTTAGTTTTCCACAAAATATTTTGTAACACCTCAACCCCTTACCTTCTTTTCCTTATGAGAAAGTCAGTGTCGCAAGTTTATATTAAGTCACTAATATATTTCAGATTTGCTAAATTCTCTTACGTCAACAATTTGGCCTCGCAAAAAAATGTCAACAATTTGGCCTCGCAAAAAAGTCAACAATTTGGTCTCGCAAAAAACGTCAATAATTTGGCCTCGCAAAAATGTATAATATAGATGAAACTAAAAGCTCGCTTTTCTGTCATCTGAAATGCGCTAAACCACGGAGAACGAAAAATAGTTTCTTCTTTATATTTTTAAAATACTGAAAAAAATATATCCAGTGATTCCCAGTTATAATAGCATTGCATATCAGGATTCAACCCTGCACTCTTGTCGTAAATAGCATTGTACGTATTAGGATTCAACCTCGCACTCTTCTTGTCGTGTAATAGCATTGTACGTATTGGGATTCAACCCCGCACTCTTCTTGTCGTATAATAGCATTGTACGTATCAGGATTCAACCCCGCACTCTTCTTGTCGTGAATCTAAACAAAAGTCCATTAATGGGTACAACGCTCTAGTGAGCGAAAAGAATTTCCTGAAATTCAAATTAAGACCATTTCTTCCTATTAACTGCTGAGTGTTGAAATTATCTCGGATATTCTTTAGCGACAAAATAATTTTTCAATTTATCTGATGTGATGGCCATCTTGGTTGTGAGAATGACGTTAGTTTTAACAATTAGTTCAAGAGAGACATCATTTGAACCCTTTTGATGAAACCCATGTCAATATAACCATCCGTGGCAGCTATATTGGATGTATGATTGGCACCATTTTTGCTTAGGATCAGCTATGTATCACAAGACGACCATTGTTAAAAAATTATCTTAATATATATGTAACAATCCTTTTGCAAGGAGCACAGATAGCAATATTTTCAAGATGGCTACAATGATGGCTATATCGAGGGTTAATTTGCATCATTTTCGTTTAAAATCAACTATACACCGTTGGAACTCTTCCTGAAAAACCTGTCAAATTAACTTTCATTTAACAGCAGTGATAACAAGATTTTCGAGATGGCACCATATTGGACGTCAGATCAGCACTATTACCTTATATATGTCTTGCTAAAAAAAACCCTCTTGATTGGTCTTATCAGTTTTGAGAAGTAATACTAACAAGATTTTCAAAATGGCTGCCATAGTGACCATTTTACGTATCAGATGTGTACCATTTCCATTTAGGACTAACTAGACATCATAAAAACATCTTCTCGTTAAAAAACAACATCGATATGATGATTTATCTAGGAGAAGTAGCGATAGTAAGATTTCCCAGATAGCCATTGTGGTGGCCATATTGGAAGTCAGATCGGCACCATATTTTTATGAAACAGAAATTATAAGTCTTTCAGTGGGAATCCCATACTAATATATTCATTGATTCATAAGAAGTAGTGATAACTTGAATTTCACGATGAAAACGTGTTGGTAACATTTGATGTTTGATAAGCAATATTTTCATTTAGAACCAACTTGACATTATACGAAGCTTATAAAGAAAAATCCCCATGTTGATACGATAATATATTCTCATAAGAAGCGGCGAATACAAGACTCTCAAGATGGTGGCAGTTGCAGCCATAGTGGAACTACAAGCGGCACTATCTTCATAAAGAACAAAGACATGACATGTCTTTCAGTGAATAGACATGTTGATATGACCATTATTTCGGAAGGGGACCAATACGGTGGCCTAGTGGTTAGAGCGTCCGACTCGGATGTGGGAGGTCGAAGTTTCTAACCCTTGCCGAATCACACCAAAGACTTATAAAAGTGGAACTAACAGCTGCCGTATTAAGAGGTTAGTGTTAGGACTGGTCGTCCTGGTGTCAGGATAATGTGACTGGGTGGGACATCATGCTATATGACTGTGGCATCAAGCATCAGTGCTAGACATCACTGTAAAATGTCACACGAGAGAGAGAGAGAGAGAGAGAGAGAGAGAGAGAGAGAGAGAGAGAGAGAGAGAGAGAGAGAGAGAGAGAGAGAGAGAGAGAGAGAGAGAGATGTGTGGATAGTGGATATGAGATCCAAGTGAAAGCCATGGCAATTTATATATGAGAATGTAATTGTTACACTTTTATTCTTAATTCGAACAGCACTATAAGGCACAGTCGACGAGGACGCCATCAATGCTGATTGAAATGTGCCTGTCTAGAGTATAGTATACCTGTCATGTTTCCATGCCAGTATAATATACCTGTCATGTTTCCATGCCAGTGAAATGGAAATTCATACCTATATTTCTCTCGTACTCTGGCTATGTAATTTTCCTGTATATATTTGAAATTGTTACCTTGAGAGTTGAAGATTATTCCACGAAACAAAAATCTGGTGTCCATTACTGTAGCCCGGCATGCGCATTAGTGCAGTCAGCACGTGCAAAAAATGACGAGAACTATAAGTGCACGATACATCAGGGTTACGTAGAATGAGCGGTTATATTTATGGACTGGACCAGTTATATGGGTCAATTCTTGTTAAGCCATTCTCAATACATGTATAAAATTGTAAAGGGTCAGTGCATGCTTCCATTGTTGTTGTACTCTTCTATTACGCATGAACTAGGTAGTTCGGCATAGAGATAATGGGGGTTGGTGAATTTAGTGAGATGATTTAAAACCGAGACAAATAATTACCGGATTCCCTTCAAGTCCGCTTTCATGTAGGAGTTCCAAAATTTTCCATCGGCTATTGGTAATGCCTCTCCTGATGGGGGAGGAACAACCAAGGTCTTCAATTTAAAACGGAAGACCAAAACTTGACCCATCCTATTCCTTTGGCCGGCATGCAAGAACAAACAACCATAAACCACGCGGTGATAAATTGCATCGGATAGCAGACATCCAGCACAAGTCAGGCTTATTTGACTTTATTGCAGAGGTGGCTCACACAAGTTTGGCATAAGGACATCCATAACAACAACCGGTTACGAATTGTTGAATGCTATTGGGGTGGCATGGACGCATGGAGGCGAAAAGCCTTTGGGAGACTTTTGCAATGAAGTCACGAAGACAAAACACCATGAGAACCGCTTTAGACCACTCGGTCACTAGGGGCCCACTGAAAAACTGTTAAAGCTACGTTAACATTCTGGATCACACACACACACACACACACACACACACACACACACACACACACACACACACACATACATATTTAAGTCTTTTATCTATTATCTTCCCTTTACGTAGTCCACCAGCGACATTCAAATGCATCACGGAATGCTTGGTGTCTTTGCAAATGACTACATTGTACAATGACTACATTGTAGAATGATATCTAATATTATTCTGTCTAGTTTTTAAATGTCATACAAAATCAACACAAAACTAGCTGACACAAATGCATAAAAACATCACTAAACCACCAATAATATGTATGTATTTAATTGTACATATAAGTGTAAATTCCTGATCTATATACGTGGCCTATTTGACACACCGCATAATTCAATATATAAAAGCACATGGATATATGCACGAGCACTTGTCATAGTCACAGTCATTATCCATGTAATGCGCTATAATTTGTTTAACATTCATGATTAGTGACATTCGTGACAGGTACCAGAACTAAATGAAATACCATCGTATAAAGTATACAACTGCTGAAATATCCTACCTGATCGGTTTGAAGCTTTTTTAAATAGGTCCTTTTATTAATTTGATTCACACACTTTGTCACGTTTGCCCAGTCCCGGTTATCAAGATGTATAAACTTGGGTATTATTACCGCGTTCGATGTGTAAACATCTCCGCAAGCAGTGTTAATTGATTATGGAAGTCGCCAGCCAGCCAGACTATAGAATAGCCGCAGTCAATGGCTTATAATATTCACACCCAGGTGTTAAATATTGGTTCAGGGATCAAAGGAAGGACACATGTGAATGGGGCGTGTTCTCACCAGCCACGTGGATCAGTCCACAGTGACATCCAATCGGAATTAAGATACATGGTGGTATTAACTCTTAGTTCTGAATTATAGCTAAAATCTCGCAGGAAATTATCAGGAGATCTAGCGGTGTTTAGTGAAAGGATACTACGAGAAAGCCGTAATTTGGCGGGAAAAAGCTTCGAAAAGGTCATTAAGTTATTTGCTCGATTTTTGTAAAACATTACGGCGTCATAATTGTAAATATTTGTAGTATGTATACTTAATTACTTTGATTGCTTAGCATGTATGAATACATTATCTGATGATAGGCTGTGTGTAGTGTGGGACGTGAGCGCTGAGGAAAATATTGTACCATCATTGTGTTTTTACATGAAGCTTTTCTGGGGACAGAACTTCCGGTGCAAGTTTCGTAGTCCCGAGTCTCGAAGAGGGAGACGGAAATGATACATAAGTACGTGCCGTGAAAGATGAGATTAACAGAAGTAAAAGGTGAACAAGGAAATGTCATTTTATAATATGCATTTTAGCAATGTTTTGCAATTCTCTATGCTATTAACAGTACCGACCATAACTACTTTCAACATGGAAAGTTTGATAGCAGTTGGGTTACACGTACGCGTGTAATATACTGTCAAGCAAAGGACTGTAAGAAGACCAATATGGCAGCCCCACAGCTTAGCATCGTAATGTTTGTCACGTTCATTGTACGTAAGGCCTAATGTATATGAAAAATGTAACGCTCCTCGTATCTTTCTTAGTCTTTACGAAACAAAAGATAATTACAATGCAATAACTAATTATATTCTCAATGGGTTTTTTATGTATTGTGTGAATATTGCCTATTTTAGGTAAAACAAATACATTTTACTCAAAACAGAATGCACTTGAACATTTAAATGAGTTTTTTTTTAAAAAAAGTAATTAATATATAACACAGCAGGTACTCTACGCTATATTTGATATCACACCAACACACCAGTTAAGCTAATTCGTATTACCAATAGCCCTTAATATTTTTTTTCCCAGTAAATACACAAGCCTCATCCTCGAGTACCCAAACAAATTTCCATCTTAAATTTCAATTGTTATGCTGAACCCGGTCCCCCCCCCAAAGACCCCATGGAAATTTATTTTGCCTGCTAAAATCATGACACGTGCGGGAAGAGAATAAATACGGTTAGCATACGTTAGCAGACTTATCTGCGAGACAATGTCCAGAAAAATGACTCAAGGGCACACGAAGTTCAGACGTAGATTAGGGCTGACAATAGACTAATCTAAGGTCGTTCCGCTGTGGAAAGAAGACAGATTTTAAGGCGGTTCGTCTTTTCAAATTGCTGGTAAGTAAATCATTTAAGAAAGATAAGTACTAATACTAGTACCCTTAGTCCTACATTGTAGACAGGGTACTAACAAGAGTCTATTTGTGTCAATGGCTCTTTTTAAAGCCTAATATGAAAAAAATTGTATATGTTCTTTGAATATAATGAAATAAATTAAGTAGTTCTCTTATTTAATACTGGAATTATAGCAAATCATTGTAGAAATAGTGGCAAAACCTCGTTTACCTTTCTTATCCGATTTTTTCGTTTTGACCGTCCACCATATTAGTTCAAATAATGCCTACTTCCGTTCTCAGCCTCGTTTGTTTGTGTGCCTTATAAGGACGTTAATGCCTTATTTGGATACGTAAACAGATCGTAGTAACAAATTTGGCGCGGTTTGAGTCTAAAATTCTGCGAATTAAAGGTAAATACAGCTTACCGGTGACTTTAAAGTTCCACCAAGAAGCCATTATTTTCTCAAAAATTGTATTCATCAATTTTGTATATGCAAGTATCCATTTTCCATCTTCACGCATTACGTCAGTCAACAACTAATACCATAGCGTAGAATATCCATATATAGTCTGGCAAGCCTTATGTAGAAAAAGATCACAGCGAGAGTCTCGTGTTATCTGTCATGGTGGACACTGAGGTTCGCTTAACTATGCTAATTTATTATACCGTTAAAGGCCATAATAAATTCAAAATAAGCCAAACTTTTTTCACAAAATGATTAAACTTATGTAGTAGATTTCTAAATTAATTGTGTTTCTGACTTAGTGAAGTTTTCTTTTGCTCTATTACATGATATGGGATTGCTCTATTACATGATATGGGATTGCTCTATTACATGATATGGGATTGCTCTATTACATGATATGGGATTGCTCTATTACATGATATGGGATTGCTCTATTACATGATATGGGATTGCTCTATTACATGATATGGGAATGCTCTATTACATGATATGGGATTGCTCTATTACATGATATGGGATTGCTCTATTACATGATATGGGATTGCTCTATTACATGATATGGGATTGCTCTATTACATGATATGGGATTGCTCTATTACATGATATGGGATTGCTCTATTACATGATATGGGATTGCTCTATTACATGATATGGGATTGCTCTATTACATGATATGGGATTGCTCTATTACATGATATGGGATTGCTCTATTACATGATATGGGATTGCTCTATTACATGATATGGGATTGCTCTATTACATGATATGGGATTGCTCTATTACATGATATGGGATTGCTCTATTACATGATATGGGATTGCTCTATTACATGATATGGGAATGCTCTATTACATGATATGGGATTGCTCTATTACATGATATGGGAATGCTCTATTACATGATATGGGATTGCTCTATTACATGATATGGGATTGCTCTATTACATGATATGGGAATGCTCTATTACATGATATGGGAATGCTCTATTACATGATATGGGATCAGTTCGTAGCCACAAGCACAACAAACCAAGCTGAGGCTACGACATCGTAGCTAAGAAAGATTATGTTCTCTGATTGTTATCTAATTGTTTTTGATCCTATTCATTGGTATATGCTATCAATATAAAATTTAGAAAATTGTATGTTTTGTTTCTTTAATTAAATATCAGGGTTTTATTAATGAAGCATATAGCCTCGCATTTGATATACACACACACGCACGCGCACCCATCCACCCACGGGTTTATGATTCCTAAAATGGTCTAGTCACCAAAAAGAAGGAATAATCATCCATAAAACAGAAAATGTACATACATCTTTACCTGTAACAGAAACATAACATCACTGTAATTATCACTCAGCTGAAAACAAAATAAAAATGGACCTATAATTTAGTAACACTATCACTAGCATGCAAATTCAGTATGCGCACAAAGACTCACAGAAGAGACAGGGTATATATTACGTCTCTTGCCATCTACTTTGTAACACATTTTGTTTTTACTTTCCCACACATCCTATCTTTTATAAAATTCTAATTTCTATTAGTGTCATTAATTACGCATTACCGGGTAGGCGGATGTATCATACGGTGCAGTGTGTATGATACTGCACCCAATTCTTATCCTTCTAATATAAACTATCCGGATATCCTTATGAAATGTATTGACGTCCCCCGTTTGGCCAAGGATATCAGATATGAATTTTCAATAGTCCATACCTTCGTCCTAATAAGAATACGTCATCATAACAATAAACATAGCGTGCCGCATTTCTTTTCATTCCTTTTGAGTATATAGGGGTGAACTACCTAGGCATTCACGCTGTAAATAGCACTATCAAAACTCGTCATTTAGAGGATAAACAGATCTACTAGCAAACGACTAATATATATATATATATATATATATATATATATATATATATATATATATATATATATATATATATATATATATATATATATATATTTGTGTGTGTGTGTGTGTGTGTGTGTGTGTGTGTGTGTGTGTATGTGTGTGTGTTTCACCTTTGGTCACCATTAATGCGTTCTGCGACCTTACTAATGAAAGAATGATATCATTAACGCAACCAATGAATAGACAATCTTCAGAAGCAAAATGGTGTTCTTTCTATAATAGTGACGAAGAAACGATGAAACATTTTTTTGCAACTGCGTTGTAAAATATTTTTGGGGAGGCGTTTACATTTATGTAGAACCGAGATTGGGGTGATTTTCGAGACTTCTGAAAAGCTTATTTCATTTCGAGATTTAAATGAACTTTCCAGTCAAATTTTGTAAATCTAGCATTGTTAATAGAAAACAATATTATATTTCGATGGAAATATTAAAAACAAACAAACTTGCAAGAACACGACCTTGATTTGATATTCATTTTGAATTTGAAGCTAATAAGTCTGACCTGGAAGATCCAAAATTACAAACGTTATTTACCAATGGAGTCATGTTGAAAACATTTCATTGGAAAATTGAGTAATGGCTATGATAGTGAAATAATGTGATCACTTTGAAAAATATAATCCTTTTTCTCTCACTTCCTTTCTAGTACATGTATGCGGGAAGGGATGCACATATATGATACATGCATAGCTATGCGAGTATAAAAAAATCTGCGCATACGATTTTTTTGTACATGAGTATGACGGTTTATACATTCTCTCACTTTTATTTATTTTTAGAATTGCTAATATAATATGTTTTTATATTCTATTTTAAAATTATTTAATGCAAGTTATTTCTTTTCATATTCAATAGCTTCTCTCTTCCTTCCCTCTTATCTTTCATCTTCCCCTTGCTCGTTGTCTGGTTTAAATAATTTACTTAGATATATATATATATATATATATATATATATATATATATATATATATATATATATATATATATATATATATATATATATGCAGTATTTATATCTGTGGTATAATAATAAAAAAACCGCCATATTTAGTCGTAGTTTCTGACAATGAGAGGAGGCTGAAAGTATTATCAAAGGTTTTAATTGTTACAAAAATATGTTTCTGATGATGTACTACATAAAAACATACATTTAGTCGGCCAGGAAACACCTTTTACAGCAGTGTTTTGTATTTTCTCTTTTTGATAATATTTTCATCTCTTTTTTTAAGCATTCAGAGGTCACCAGAAGGACGCTCCGAGTAGCCGAAAATACACAGACTGATAGAAAAAACGAACGTCACATTAGCTCGTGACGTATTTTTTTTTAAATTGCTGAGTTATTCTATATCTCGTCCACTACCAGATTTCATGCGTACAGGTGAATTGGGATCAAGGATATCGTGGACGTAAAAAAAAACCAAATGCCTGAAGATACAAAAGTTACTCAGGCTAAAAAAAAATCACCCGACAGCCGTTAGATGTTTTTGTTGTAGGGTTTAACGCCATTTTTTAGTACAAAATACACTATACATGGCGGCAAGTATTACTGGTGAAGGAAGATCCAGGGAAAACCCCGGAAAGAATCACCAACACACGAGAAGCTACTGACAAGCTTTCTCACGTACCCACACTGGCCGAGCCTGAGACTCCAACCCACGCAGACAGAAGAGAGATCAGTACCGGATTTAGGCATAAGCTAAACAAGTTACAGCTTAGGGCCCCAAAGTCTGAACTAAGTATGAATGTGCCCCTCAAATTTATTAAATACCAAATATAGCCTATATAGGAGGCAGGGTACAGTTTCGTATTTTGGCCCCTGGCAAATTTCTTAACTTAAGGCTATGATGTGACTTTTTCAGCAATTATTGTCTACTAATTAAATATATGGATATATTTGTGAGCTAGGTGTTTCGGGCTTGTGTTGTTCTTGAAATTGATGTCAGGCATGTACACCTTCCATAGTTACTCTGCAATATGTTGATAGTGAAATACCAATAGTTGTCTACGAAGAAGAGCTAGCCTCTCGTAACAGTAAATATGTGGGTTTGGGACAAGGAGCATATCTAAAAAACGGCTTGGATGACAACTATTTTCAACTGCATCAGCCTGTTTAGTACACACTGTTTGGCAGAATTGTAATCTAGGAAAAGGGCTTGTGTTTGCACTGTGAGTACCACATGGTGTCAAAAATGACCTTCGGACATGAAAATTGCAGGTATAAATTTGGGGTTGGGGTGCATAAACTTCTTCTGCTATGAACTGCCACTGACTTTTCTGGTCAAGTGGATAATATTTTTATGTTTTGTTTTAATATAGGTATCTCAAAATATGGGCATTCTTGACCTCACTTGTGTATTTGATTTTTTATGATTTTTTGTACTAGGTCACTGATTGCGGCATTAAATTTGTACATAAATACTGGCCCCTGCCCCCATAGCTTCCCATAGCTTAGCGCCTCGCTTTGTCTAAATCAGGCACTGAGTGAGATGGCAGTGATTCGTAACGGTGAGCGCTTTCGACTACTCGGAACCCCGACAGCAGTTAGCTTTTGGCATGGTTGTGTTCCTAGTCTCAAAATGGAAGCAATAACTAAATTTGCTAGTCCAGCCGAAAATATTGTGAGTGTCGCGAACAAACCTCTTAAATCCAAATCATTTAAGCGTAAAAACTGGATCAAATTGATAGATTACAATATATTTCTGCTTTTAAAATTTTAAAAATATAACTACAGAGTAAATATATGCTTCAACATTTGAAAGTAGAATTGCACCAAAAATATTAAAAATAGTATTCCAATTGGTCTTTAGTCCAGTACAAACATTTAATTCCTTATATTTTGTGTAAGTTTCCTATTGAATCGAGTATATAGTATCCTTTATCTTAATGAAGTACTCTCTAGAGAGTCTGATCACATTAATCCATGCCTGAGAGAGAGAGAGAGAGAGAGAGAGAGAGAGAGAGAGAGAGAGAGAGAGAGAGAGAGAGAGAGAGAGAGAGAGAGAGAGAGAGAGAGAGAGAGAATACCACGAATGTTGAAACATAAATGACCACAGGATTAGGATCAGTCATCTAAGTTTACAGGGTTCGGACAATTGAACTGCAGACATAACTCTTCAATATGCCTTTGCTTTATAAATCTTTGGTGGAGATGTGATCGTAGAACACAGTTAATTTTGTTATATATTCTCTTCATTTGTTTCTCAGAACTGAACTTTCCACTGTGTGACAATCAATACAAATCATATATTGATCTAAAATACCGTCAAAGATGACTACATGGTGAAGTTCCTGTCAAAGGTTCACTGGCATTGTTTTTAAGGGTTTGACTGCCAAAAACAAAAACAACGTACAATGGAACACAGATTTCACTTCCGGATCATCACCAAGGCTTTATTACTCACTGTACACTGTCGCCGAAATACACACAGACAACCACACCATAAACTCATATTATAAAGTATAAACAACTTCCTTTAGATTCATATAAAGAATGCCAAATCTTGTATCACCATCAAAAGGAGACAGAAAAATGCTCTAAAAATAGAGACTACATTCGTGGGTACTGAACTGGAAGTACTAATTGTGTCCCGATGCCATGCAAAGGCAGCGGGTATAAAATCAAACTTGGCTAACTCTTATGTCAATATGATACATAAGGTTACATTTTTACAAGACGGAGTCATCCATGTACAACGAACTGCAGTTAGTTTTCAAAGACGTATTTCCCATTAAACTGACTGAAAATAGAGCCCTTGTGTCGTTATTTTTTCGGTGCAGTTTCACATAATATAAATGATGGACATTATGCTGAGATTGTGCTTTTGTGTTGAAATGCACCGTGTTTGGAATAATTAAGATCTGTTTTCTCTCCATCTATTGGTGACTAGTAATTATATGTGCAGTCATTTCAGCTTTTTTAATTTCAGAATGACTTCTTTATGAATTCCTATCGCATATTCCATACACTATAAACTTTATGTTTAGCTATTCATCCCTTCCGCATACATGGGGTTGGTGGTTTTTAACACATACGCCAACTTTTGTTATGGTCTTACGTTTAAACGTAATTATTCGTAGATGAAACGGTTATTTTTTGGGAGAGAATAAAACTTTTCCTTAGGGCTACCCTTATCCCTTGAGACTTGTTTCCCGGTATGGACCTTGGTGGCTATTATTAGGGAGGTAGTGGGTAAACAAACGGTTTATTTTAGTCAACGAGTGCCACGTTTTAGCCCAGTTCACTTCGGTCCACGGCGACGTTTGTTATCAACCATTAGCGGGACAGAAAACACAATATAATATAGAAATAAAAGAACGAAATCCCACCGGGCATTAGCGTATCAACTTCCGCATACCACATTCACAGTAAACTTAATTATGGCGCACCCGACCAAAAAAAGTTTGTTTGACGGTAAGTTTGTCCCAATTAGCCACACCACCCCCATTTTCTCCGGTTGCCTATGCGGTACTGTACTCATGTCAAACCATCTGACGTCATAAAAGTTTGATTTATATTAAATCTGATCTCAGTATTATACTGATTGACAGGAAAGATGCCATATTGTTCTATTTTGTCAATTAATGTTCCATTGATTATTTTCCTCTTTAAACAGGGGGACAGTCTCATGCAGTGAAATTTAGGATCTTTCGGAAATCTAAAAGATCTTGGAACTTTCTGTTCGATTTACTGACGTTAAAATATGGATCTCAAAGTATTACCGTTATATGATTTTTCATCTAAATTTTTATGTGTCGACGGGTATTCATTTAAAAAAAAGTAACGCGTTAGGTTTTTTTTTTAAATTATCGCATGGTGCCAATGCAGCTCAGTAGATCGACTTGTTACCCGAGCTTAGTGGGTTCGGTACCCGCCAGACCAGGTCGACTACTTCAGTGTCCTTGTGAAAAATACTTATCTCCCATTTGCTATGCACGATACAGTCAACAGCTTTCTAAAAGAAACCGCTAAAATCGAGTAACACAAGGTAACACTTTTTTTCATCAGAAAAGGTTAAATATTACATAATACTTTACTGTAGCCCCGAACGGTAAAGCGTTAGTACTAGAATTTGCTGTTTTTTGTCCAGGACTTAATTACTACACTCAGCTTGTAAAGGTAACAACATATGACGGATATAAGATAAAAGAACACGACTAGGTGATACATAATTCTTAACATGGTTTACAATATTTTGAAAATACAATCTAAAAACCTGCAAATGTTTTGTAAAACAAACAAAAAAAAAAAAACCAAAAAAAAACCACGATGAGTTCATGACAAGTAGAATATCTCACAAATAACCCGGGTTGAATATTTTTAAAATTAATCACACAGTTAAAGGGCTTCCATTTGCATTGTACCACTTTGCTTCAAATGAATGGTTAAATGAATGATATTCTTATGCTAAGATTAAATATAACTATTAAAATATATGGATTTATATATCTAGGGTCACTGGTGTGTCGTAATTTTTCAATGAATGTATCCGGCTGGTTGATATACCAAATTTTGTTCATAACACAAACGAGAAATACTACCCAAAAAAAAATGAAATTCATATCCGTCCTCTGACAGGTTTTATGTGAACGATTTAATTTGGAGTGCGAGATGATTCTATTAGCCGTATAAATCGCTATGTTGTTATAGAATTTTTATATCTCCGAGTTCGTGTCACGTAATAATTTATCAGGATTGTCCGATACGTGGAGAAATTCGAGTTTTCCAGCTGTACGTTGTAAACAATATGGTTGACTATACATTTTCTTTTGTTGTCGTATATGCGCAAGATTAAGGCTACCGTTGATAACACGTAGCTGGGTGTTGTTGTCAATTTTGTTTGAGACTAAGGACAACCACATTTTACACCTGCTGTTGCTTTGTCGGATCGTCCTTAGAGTTCACTTTTCGCGTTAACCTTCATACCTAAAACAAAATAAACAATGGCGTTATTTGCCATTATTTCAAAGTTACAATTTACAGGCACAGCCACGTATAATCGGTGACGAACCCCTCGAAAAATGATTGACCTTGCTTACATTCTAAATGACTGTCTTACTCTTGAAGTTTTGAATTACTATGTCAGCCAAGTTCTAATTACCAATAAATCACATTAAATGGTGTTGTAGTATTAATAGTTGGTCATTTTTCACGCGCCTGAACATATATATAATCACGAATACAAACATTCCTTCAACCAGATATCTATTGCAAACTCCCACATTTGAATATGGAAGTCTTGAATATAGGTATGACAGCTCGCAGAATAGTATACGTCAACCTATATAATGAAGCTGAACAAATGCCAGTGTGTAGAGACCAGAAGAAGATGAACTTGAGTGCTTTAGTTTTATAATCCAAGCGCTGTGAAATTTCACTGCTGCTTATCGCTAGTTTCATATTGAAAATATCGCGTAAGAAGGGCAGTTGGTGTTTATCGATAATACACAGAATCAGCAATTGCAGTTCTTTTAGCATAATCAATAGAAACAAAAAGGTAGGAACGAACAATTGCACACTTCTATCTCGGATATATTTTAAAACACGTAGATTTGCCAATATTGATATTAATGGAAATGAAACAGTCAAAAGGACACTTCCAATATCGTAAATGATCTCAACAAGATAAAGCTCATTCTGTCCTACGTTTATGAGTGGTATGTCTATGCTCGAAGGAAGTAAGACAATTGTACATACGTGTCTTGCAAATTTAACCTAGCATATGAATGAGTCTAGCCTTGGTTGACGGTCAAAGTAATAGTGGGTCAATAGTCTTACAGAAGTTGTTACAACGTACTGTTAATGTGGCGCAGTATATGCATCTTTTCATTGTTCTGATTCAAAACCTGCCATATCTTGACTTTATTGAAATTACAATACAATAAGCTAATTACAATTAGCTTATTCCTATAAAATCCAGTAGAGAAAAAAATATGTGCTCATGCAGAGAGAGAGAGAGAGAGAGAGAGAGAGAGAGAGAGAGAGAGAGAGAGAGAGAGAGAGAGAGAGAGAGAGAGAGAGAGAGAGAGAGAGATGTGTGGATAGTGGATATGAGATCCAAGTGAAAGCCATGGCAATTTATATATGAGAATGTAATTGTTACACTTTTATTCTTAATTCGAACAGCACTATAAGGCACAGTCGACGAGGACGCCATCAATGCTGATTGAAATGTGCCTGTCTAGAGTATAGTATACCTGTCATGTTTCCATGCCAGTATAATATACCTGTCATGTTTCCATGCCAGTGAAATGGAAATTCATACCTATATTTCTCTCGTACTCTGGCTATGTAATTTTCCTGTATATATTTGAAATTGTTACCTTGAGAGTTGAAGATTATTCCACGAAACAAAAATCTGGTGTCCATTACTGTAGCCCGGCATGCGCATTAGTGCAGTCAGCACGTGCAAAAAATGACGAGAACTATAAGTGCACGATACATCAGGGTTACGTAGAATGAGCGGTTATATTTATGGACTGGACCAGTTATATGGGTCAATTCTTGTTAAGCCATTCTCAATACATGTATAAAATTGTAAAGGGTCAGTGCATGCTTCCATTGTTGTTGTACTCTTCTATTACGCATGAACTAGGTAGTTCGGCATAGAGATAATGGGGGTTGGTGAATTTAGTGAGATGATTTAAAACCGAGACAAATAATTACCGGATTCCCTTCAAGTCCGCTTTCATGTAGGAGTTCCAAAATTTTCCATCGGCTATTGGTAATGCCTCTCCTGATGGGGGAGGAACAACCAAGGTCTTCAATTTAAAACGGAAGACCAAAACTTGACCCATCCTATTCCTTTGGCCGGCATGCAAGAACAAACAACCATAAACCACGCGGTGATAAATTGCATCGGATAGCAGACATCCAGCACAAGTCAGGCTTATTTGACTTTATTGCAGAGGTGGCTCACACAAGTTTGGCATAAGGACATCCATAACAACAACCGGTTACGAATTGTTGAATGCTATTGGGGTGGCATGGACGCATGGAGGCGAAAAGCCTTTGGGAGACTTTTGCAATGAAGTCACGAAGACAAAACACCATGAGAACCGCTTTAGACCACTCGGTCACTAGGGGCCCACTGAAAAACTGTTAAAGCTACGTTAACATTCTGGATCACACACACACACACACACACACACACACACACACACACACATACATATTTAAGTCTTTTATCTATTATCTTCCCTTTACGTAGTCCACCAGCGACATTCAAATGCATCACGGAATGCTTGGTGTCTTTGCAAATGACTACATTGTACAATGACTACATTGTAGAATGATATCTAATATTATTCTGTCTAGTTTTTAAATGTCATACAAAATCAACACAAAACTAGCTGACACAAATGCATAAAAACATCACTAAACCACCAATAATATGTATGTATTTAATTGTACATATAAGTGTAAATTCCTGATCTATATACGTGGCCTATTTGACACACCGCATAATTCAATATATAAAAGCACATGGATATATGCACGAGCACTTGTCATAGTCACAGTCATTATCCATGTAATGCGCTATAATTTGTTTAACATTCATGATTAGTGACATTCGTGACAGGTACCAGAACTAAATGAAATACCATCGTATAAAGTATACAACTGCTGAAATATCCTACCTGATCGGTTTGAAGCTTTTTTAAATAGGTCCTTTTATTAATTTGATTCACACACTTTGTCACGTTTGCCCAGTCCCGGTTATCAAGATGTATAAACTTGGGTATTATTACCGCGTTCGATGTGTAAACATCTCCGCAAGCAGTGTTAATTGATTATGGAAGTCGCCAGCCAGCCAGACTATAGAATAGCCGCAGTCAATGGCTTATAATATTCACACCCAGGTGTTAAATATTGGTTCAGGGATCAAAGGAAGGACACATGTGAATGGGGCGTGTTCTCACCAGCCACGTGGATCAGTCCACAGTGACATCCAATCGGAATTAAGATACATGGTGGTATTAACTCTTAGTTCTGAATTATAGCTAAAATCTCGCAGGAAATTATCAGGAGATCTAGCGGTGTTTAGTGAAAGGATACTACGAGAAAGCCGTAATTTGGCGGGAAAAAGCTTCGAAAAGGTCATTAAGTTATTTGCTCGATTTTTGTAAAACATTACGGCGTCATAATTGTAAATATTTGTAGTATGTATACTTAATTACTTTGATTGCTTAGCATGTATGAATACATTATCTGTTGATAGGCTGTGTGTAGTGTGGGACGTGAGCGCTGAGGAAAATATTGTACCATCATTGTGTTTTTACATGAAGCTTTTCTGGGGACAGAACTTCCGGTGCAAGTTTCGTAGTCCCGAGTCTCGAAGAGGGAGACGGAAATGATACATAAGTACGTGCCGTGAAAGATGAGATTAACAGAAGTAAAAGGTGAACAAGGAAATGTCATTTTATAATATGCATTTTAGCAATGTTTTGCAATTCTCTATGCTATTAACAGTACCGACCATAACTACTTTCAACATGGAAAGTTTGATAGCAGTTGGGTTACACGTACGCGTGTAATATACTGTCAAGCAAAGGACTGTAAGAAGACCAATATGGCAGCCCCACAGCTTAGCATCGTAATGTTTGTCACGTTCATTGTACGTAAGGCCTAATGTATATGAAAAATGTAACGCTCCTCGTATCTTTCTTAGTCTTTACGAAACAAAAGATAATTACAATGCAATAACTAATTATATTCTCAATGGGTTTTTTATGTATTGTGTGAATATTGCCTATTTTAGGTAAAACAAATACATTTTACTCAAAACAGAATGCACTTGAACATTTAAATGAGTTTTTTTTTAAAAAAAGTAATTAATATATAACACAGCAGGTACTCTACGCTATATTTGATATCACACCAACACACCAGTTAAGCTAATTCGTATTACCAATAGCCCTTAATATTTTTTTTCCCAGTAAATACACAAGCCTCATCCTCGAGTACCCAAACAAATTTCCATCTTAAATTTCAATTGTTATGCTGAACCCGGTCCCCCCCCCCCAAAGACCCCATGGAAATTTATTTTGCCTGCTAAAATCATGACACGTGCGGGAAGAGAATAAATACGGTTAGCATACGTTAGCAGACTTATCTGCGAGACAATGTCCAGAAAAATGACTCAAGGGCACACGAAGTTCAGACGTAGATTAGGGCTGACAATAGACTAATCTAAGGTCGTTCCGCTGTGGAAAGAAGACAGATTTTAAGGCGGTTCGTCTTTTCAAATTGCTGGTAAGTAAATCATTTAAGAAAGATAAGTACTAATACTAGTACCCTTAGTCCTACATTGTAGACAGGGTACTAACAAGAGTCTATTTGTGTCAATGGCTCTTTTTAAAGCCTAATATGAAAAAAATTGTATATGTTCTTTGAATATAATGAAATAAATTAAGTAGTTCTCTTATTTAATACTGGAATTATAGCAAATCATTGTAGAAATAGTGGCAAAACCTCGTTTACCTTTCTTATCCGATTTTTTCGTTTTGACCGTCCACCATATTAGTTCAAATAATGCCTACTTCCGTTCTCAGCCTCGTTTGTTTGTGTGCCTTATAAGGACGTTAATGCCTTATTTGGATACGTAAACAGATCGTAGTAACAAATTTGGCGCGGTTTGAGTCTAAAATTCTGCGAATTAAAGGTAAATACAGCTTACCGGTGACTTTAAAGTTCCACCAAGAAGCCATTATTTTCTCAAAAATTGTATTCATCAATTTTGTATATGCAAGTATCCATTTTCCATCTTCACGCATTACGTCAGTCAACAACTAATACCATAGCGTAGAATATCCATATATAGTCTGGCAAGCCTTATGTAGAAAAAGATCACAGCGAGAGTCTCGTGTTATCTGTCATGGTGGACACTGAGGTTCGCTTAACTATGCTAATTTATTATACCGTTAAAGGCCATAATAAATTCAAAATAAGCCAAACTTTTTTCACAAAATGATTAAACTTATGTAGTAGATTTCTAAATTAATTGTGTTTCTGACTTAGTGAAGTTTTCTTTTGCTCTATTACATGATATGGGATTGCTCTATTACATGATATGGGATTGCTCTATTACATGATATGGGATTGCTCTATTACATGATATGGGATTGCTCTATTACATGATATGGGATTGCTCTATTACATGATATGGGATTGCTCTATTACATGATATGGGATTGCTCTATTACATGATATGGGAATGCTCTATTACATGATATGGGATTGCTCTATTACATGATATGGGATTGCTCTATTACATGATATGGGATTGCTCTATTACATGATATGGGATTGCTCTATTACATGATATGGGATTGCTCTATTACATGATATGGGATTGCTCTATTACATGATATGGGATTGCTCTATTACATGATATGGGATTGCTCTATTACATGATATGGGATTGCTCTATTACATGATATGGGATTGCTCTATTACATGATATGGGATTGCTCTATTACATGATATGGGATTGCTCTATTACATGATATGGGATTGCTCTATTACATGATATGGGATTGCTCTATTACATGATATGGGATTGCTCTATTACATGATATGGGAATGCTCTATTACATGATATGGGATTGCTCTATTACATGATATGGGAATGCTCTATTACATGATATGGGATTGCTCTATTACATGATATGGGATTGCTCTATTACATGATATGGGAATGCTCTATTACATGATATGGGAATGCTCTATTACATGATATGGGATCAGTTCGTAGCCACAAGCACAACAAACCAAGCTGAGGCTACGACATCGTAGCTAAGAAAGATTATGTTCTCTGATTGTTATCTAATTGTTTTTGATCCTATTCATTGGTATATGCTATCAATATAAAATTTAGAAAATTGTATGTTTTGTTTCTTTAATTAAATATCAGGGTTTTATTAATGAAGCATATAGCCTCGCATTTGATATACACACACACGCACGCGCACCCATCCACCCACGGGTTTATGATTCCTAAAATGGTCTAGTCACCAAAAAGAAGGAATAATCATCCATAAAACAGAAAATGTACATACATCTTTACCTGTAACAGAAACATAACATCACTGTAATTATCACTCAGCTGAAAACAAAATAAAAATGGACCTATAATTTAGTAACACTATCACTAGCATGCAAATTCAGTATGCGCACAAAGACTCACAGAAGAGACAGGGTATATATTACGTCTCTTGCCATCTACTTTGTAACACATTTTGTTTTTACTTTCCCACACATCCTATCTTTTATAAAATTCTAATTTCTATTAGTGTCATTAATTACGCATTACCGGGTAGGCGGATGTATCATACGGTGCAGTGTGTATGATACTGCACCCAATTCTTATCCTTCTAATATAAACTATCCGGATATCCTTATGAAATGTATTGACGTCCCCCGTTTGGCCAAGGATATCAGATATGAATTTTCAATAGTCCATACCTTCGTCCTAATAAGAATACGTCATCATAACAATAAACATAGCGTGCCGCATTTCTTTTCATTCCTTTTGAGTATATAGGGGTGAACTACCTAGGCATTCACGCTGTAAATAGCACTATCAAAACTCGTCATTTAGAGGATAAACAGATCTACTAGCAAACGACTAATATATATATATATATATATATATATATATATATATATATATATATATATATATATATATATATATATATATATGTGTGTGTGTGTGTGTGTGTGTGTGTGTGTGTGTATGTGTGTGTGTTTCACCTTTGGTCACCATTAATGCGTTCTGCGACCTTACTAATGAAAGAATGATATCATTAACGCAACCAATGAATAGACAATCTTCAGAAGCAAAATGGTGTTCTTTCTATAATAGTGACGAAGAAACGATGAAACATTTTTTTGCAACTGCGTTGTAAAATATTTTTGGGGAGGCGTTTACATTTATGTAGAACCGAGATTGGGGTGATTTTCGAGACTTCTGAAAAGCTTATTTCATTTCGAGATTTAAATGAACTTTCCAGTCAAATTTTGTAAATCTAGCATTGTTAATAGAAAACAATATTATATTTCGATGGAAATATTAAAAACAAACAAACTTGCAAGAACACGACCTTGATTTGATATTCATTTTGAATTTGAAGCTAATAAGTCTGACCTGGAAGATCCAAAATTACAAACGTTATTTACCAATGGAGTCATGTTGAAAACATTTCATTGGAAAATTGAGTAATGGCTATGATAGTGAAATAATGTGATCACTTTGAAAAATATAATCCTTTTTCTCTCACTTCCTTTCTAGTACATGTATGCGGGAAGGGATGCACATATATGATACATGCATAGCTATGCGAGTATAAAAAAATCTGCGCATACGATTTTTTTGTACATGAGTATGACGGTTTATACATTCTCTCACTTTTATTTATTTTTAGAATTGCTAATATAATATGTTTTTATATTCTATTTTAAAATTATTTAATGCAAGTTATTTCTTTTCATATTCAATAGCTTCTCTCTTCCTTCCCTCTTATCTTTCATCTTCCCCTTGCTCGTTGTCTGGTTTAAATAATTTACTAAGATATATATATATATATATATATATATATATATATATATGTATTTATATATATATATATGGATATATATATATATATATATATATATATATGCAGTATTTATATCTGTGGTATAATAATAAAAAAACCGCCATATTTAGTCGTAGTTTCTGACAATGAGAGGAGGCTGAAAGTATTATCAAAGGTTTTAATTGTTACAAAAATATGTTTCTGATGATGTACTACATAAAAACATACATTTAGTCGGCCAGGAAACACCTTTTACAGCAGTGTTTTGTATTTTCTCTTTTTGATAATATTTTCATCTCTTTTTTTAAGCATTCAGAGGTCACCAGAAGGACGCTCCGAGTAGCCGAAAATACACAGACTGATAGAAAAAACGAACGTCACATTAGCTCGTGACGTATTTTTTTTTAAATTGCTGAGTTATTCTATATCTCGTCCACTACCAGATTTCATGCGTACAGGTGAATTGGGATCAAGGATATCGTGGACGTAAAAAAAAACCAAATGCCTGAAGATACAAAAGTTACTCAGGCTAAAAAAAAATCACCCGACAGCCGTTAGATGTTTTTGTTGTAGGGTTTAACGCCATTTTTTAGTACAAAATACACTATACATGGCGGCAAGTATTACTGGTGAAGGAAGATCCAGGGAAAACCCCGGAAAGAATCACCAACACACGAGAAGCTACTGACAAGCTTTCTCACGTACCCACACTGGCCGAGCCTGAGACTCCAACCCACGCAGACAGAAGAGAGATCAGTACCGGATTTAGGCATAAGCTAAACAAGTTACAGCTTAGGGCCCCAAAGTCTGAACTAAGTATGAATGTGCCCCTCAAATTTATTAAATACCAAATATAGCCTATATAGGAGGCAGGGTACAGTTTCGTATTTTGGCCCCTGGCAAATTTCTTAACTTAAGGCTATGATGTGACTTTTTCAGCAATTATTGTCTACTAATTAAATATATGGATATATTTGTGAGCTAGGTGTTTCGGGCTTGTGTTGTTCTTGAAATTGATGTCAGGCATGTACACCTTCCATAGTTACTCTGCAATATGTTGATAGTGAAATACCAATAGTTGTCTACGAAGAAGAGCTAGCCTCTCGTAACAGTAAATATGTGGGTTTGGGACAAGGAGCATATCTAAAAAACGGCTTGGATGACAACTATTTTCAACTGCATCAGCCTGTTTAGTACACACTGTTTGGCAGAATTGTAATCTAGGAAAAGGGCTTGTGTTTGCACTGTGAGTACCACATGGTGTCAAAAATGACCTTCGGACATGAAAATTGCAGGTATAAATTTGGGGTTGGGGTGCATAAACTTCTTCTGCTATGAACTGCCACTGACTTTTCTGGTCAAGTGGATAATATTTTTATGTTTTGTTTTAATATAGGTATCTCAAAATATGGGCATTCTTGACCTCACTTGTGTATTTGATTTTTTATGATTTTTTGTACTAGGTCACTGATTGCGGCATTAAATTTGTACATAAATACTGGCCCCTGCCCCCATAGCTTCCCATAGCTTAGCGCCTCGCTTTGTCTAAATCAGGCACTGAGTGAGATGGCAGTGATTCGTAACGGTGAGCGCTTTCGACTACTCGGAACCCCGACAGCAGTTAGCTTTTGGCATGGTTGTGTTCCTAGTCTCAAAATGGAAGCAATAACTAAATTTGCTAGTCCAGCCGAAAATATTGTGAGTGTCGCGAACAAACCTCTTAAATCCAAATCATTTAAGCGTAAAAACTGGATCAAATTGATAGATTACAATATATTTCTGCTTTTAAAATTTTAAAAATATAACTACAGAGTAAATATATGCTTCAACATTTGAAAGTAGAATTGCACCAAAAATATTAAAAATAGTATTCCAATTGGTCTTTAGTCCAGTACAAACATTTAATTCCTTATATTTTGTGTAAGTTTCCTATTGAATCGAGTATATAGTATCCTTTATCTTAATGAAGTACTCTCTAGAGAGTCTGATCACATTAATCCATGCCTGAGAGAGAGAGAGAGAGAGAGAGAGAGAGAGAGAGAGAGAGAGAGAGAGAGAGAGAGAGAGAGAGAGAGAGAGAGAGAGAGAGAGAGAGAGAGAGAGAGAGAGAGAGAGAGAATACCACGAATGTTGAAACATAAATGACCACAGGATTAGGATCAGTCATCTAAGTTTACAGGGTTCGGACAATTGAACTGCAGACATAACTCTTCAATATGCCTTTGCTTTATAAATCTTTGGTGGAGATGTGATCGTAGAACACAGTTAATTTTGTTATATATTCTCTTCATTTGTTTCTCAGAACTGAACTTTCCACTGTGTGACAATCAATACAAATCATATATTGATCTAAAATACCGTCAAAGATGACTACATGGTGAAGTTCCTGTCAAAGGTTCACTGGCATTGTTTTTAAGGGTTTGACTGCCAAAAACAAAAACAACGTACAATGGAACACAGATTTCACTTCCGGATCATCACCAAGGCTTTATTACTCACTGTACACTGTCGCCGAAATACACACAGACAACCACACCATAAACTCATATTATAAAGTATAAACAACTTCCTTTAGATTCATATAAAGAATGCCAAATCTTGTATCACCATCAAAAGGAGACAGAAAAATGCTCTAAAAATAGAGACTACATTCGTGGGTACTGAACTGGAAGTACTAATTGTGTCCCGATGCCATGCAAAGGCAGCGGGTATAAAATCAAACTTGGCTAACTCTTATGTCAATATGATACATAAGGTTACATTTTTACAAGACGGAGTCATCCATGTACAACGAACTGCAGTTAGTTTTCAAAGACGTATTTCCCATTAAACTGACTGAAAATAGAGCCCTTGTGTCGTTATTTTTTCGGTGCAGTTTCACATAATATAAATGATGGACATTATGCTGAGATTGTGCTTTTGTGTTGAAATGCACCGTGTTTGGAATAATTAAGATCTGTTTTCTCTCCATCTATTGGTGACTAGTAATTATATGTGCAGTCATTTCAGCTTTTTTAATTTCAGAATGACTTCTTTATGAATTCCTATCGCATATTCCATACACTATAAACTTTATGTTTAGCTATTCATCCCTTCCGCATACATGGGGTTGGTGGTTTTTAACACATACGCCAACTTTTGTTATGGTCTTACGTTTAAACGTAATTATTCGTAGATGAAACGGTTATTTTTTGGGAGAGAATAAAACTTTTCCTTAGGGCTACCCTTATCCCTTGAGACTTGTTTCCCGGTATGGACCTTGGTGGCTATTATTAGGGAGGTAGTGGGTAAACAAACGGTTTATTTTAGTCAACGAGTGCCACGTTTTAGCCCAGTTCACTTCGGTCCACGGCGACGTTTGTTATCAACCATTAGCGGGACAGAAAACACAATATAATATAGAAATAAAAGAACGAAATCCCACCGGGCATTAGCGTATCAACTTCCGCATACCACATTCACAGTAAACTTAATTATGGCGCACCCGACCAAAAAAAGTTTGTTTGACGGTAAGTTTGTCCCAATTAGCCACACCACCCCCATTTTCTCCGGTTGCCTATGCGGTACTGTACTCATGTCAAACCATCTGACGTCATAAAAGTTTGATTTATATTAAATCTGATCTCAGTATTATACTGATTGACAGGAAAGATGCCATATTGTTCTATTTTGTCAATTAATGTTCCATTGATTATTTTCCTCTTTAAACAGGGGGACAGTCTCATGCAGTGAAATTTAGGATCTTTCGGAAATCTAAAAGATCTTGGAACTTTCTGTTCGATTTACTGACGTTAAAATATGGATCTCAAAGTATTACCGTTATATGATTTTTCATCTAAATTTTTATGTGTCGACGGGTATTCATTTAAAAAAAAGTAACGCGTTAGGTTTTTTTTTTAAATTATCGCATGGTGCCAATGCAGCTCAGTAGATCGACTTGTTACCCGAGCTTAGTGGGTTCGGTACCCGCCAGACCAGGTCGACTACTTCAGTGTCCTTGTGAAAAATACTTATCTCCCATTTGCTATGCACGATACAGTCAACAGCTTTCTAAAAGAAACCGCTAAAATCGAGTAACACAAGGTAACACTTTTTTTCATCAGAAAAGGTTAAATATTACATAATACTTTACTGTAGCCCCGAACGGTAAAGCGTTAGTACTAGAATTTGCTGTTTTTTGTCCAGGACTTAATTACTACACTCAGCTTGTAAAGGTAACAACATATGACGGATATAAGATAAAAGAACACGACTAGGTGATACATAATTCTTAACATGGTTTACAATATTTTGAAAATACAATCTAAAAACCTGCAAATGTTTTGTAAAACAAACAAAAAAAAAAAACCAAAAAAAAACCACGATGAGTTCATGACAAGTAGAATATCTCACAAATAACCCGGGTTGAATATTTTTAAAATTAATCACACAGTTAAAGGGCTTCCATTTGCATTGTACCACTTTGCTTCAAATGAATGGTTAAATGAATGATATTCTTATGCTAAGATTAAATATAACTATTAAAATATATGGATTTATATATCTAGGGTCACTGGTGTGTCGTAATTTTTCAATGAATGTATCCGGCTGGTTGATATACCAAATTTTGTTCATAACACAAACGAGAAATACTACCCAAAAAAAAATGAAATTCATATCCGTCCTCTGACAGGTTTTATGTGAACGATTTAATTTGGAGTGCGAGATGATTCTATTAGCCGTATAAATCGCTATGTTGTTATAGAATTTTTATATCTCCGAGTTCGTGTCACGTAATAATTTATCAGGATTGTCCGATACGTGGAGAAATTCGAGTTTTCCAGCTGTACGTTGTAAACAATATGGTTGACTATACATTTTCTTTTGTTGTCGTATATGCGCAAGATTAAGGCTACCGTTGATAACACGTAGCTGGGTGTTGTTGTCAATTTTGTTTGAGACTAAGGACAACCACATTTTACACCTGCTGTTGCTTTGTCGGATCGTCCTTAGAGTTCACTTTTCGCGTTAACCTTCATACCTAAAACAAAATAAACAATGGCGTTATTTGCCATTATTTCAAAGTTACAATTTACAGGCACAGCCACGTATAATCGGTGACGAACCCCTCGAAAAATGATTGACCTTGCTTACATTCTAAATGACTGTCTTACTCTTGAAGTTTTGAATTACTATGTCAGCCAAGTTCTAATTACCAATAAATCACATTAAATGGTGTTGTAGTATTAATAGTTGGTCATTTTTCACGCGCCTGAACATATATATAATCACGAATACAAACATTCCTTCAACCAGATATCTATTGCAAACTCCCACATTTGAATATGGAAGTCTTGAATATAGGTATGACAGCTCGCAGAATAGTATACGTCAACCTATATAATGAAGCTGAACAAATGCCAGTGTGTAGAGACCAGAAGAAGATGAACTTGAGTGCTTTAGTTTTATAATCCAAGCGCTGTGAAATTTCACTGCTGCTTATCGCTAGTTTCATATTGAAAATATCGCGTAAGAAGGGCAGTTGGTGTTTATCGATAATACACAGAATCAGCAATTGCAGTTCTTTTAGCATAATCAATAGAAACAAAAAGGTAGGAACGAACAATTGCACACTTCTATCTCGGATATATTTTAAAACACGTAGATTTGCCAATATTGATATTAATGGAAATGAAACAGTCAAAAGGACACTTCCAATATCGTAAATGATCTCAACAAGATAAAGCTCATTCTGTCCTACGTTTATGAGTGGTATGTCTATGCTCGAAGGAAGTAAGACAATTGTACATACGTGTCTTGCAAATTTAACCTAGCATATGAATGAGTCTAGCCTTGGTTGACGGTCAAAGTAATAGTGGGTCAATAGTCTTACAGAAGTTGTTACAACGTACTGTTAATGTGGCGCAGTATATGCATCTTTTCATTGTTCTGATTCAAAACCTGCCATATCTTGACTTTATTGAAATTACAATACAATAAGCTAATTACAATTAGCTTATTCCTATAAAATCCAGTAGAGAAAAAAATATGTGCTCATGCAGAGAGAGAGAGAGAGAGAGAGAGAGAGAGAGAGAGAGAGAGAGAGAGAGAGAGAGAGAGAGAGAGAGAGAGAGAGAGAGAGAGAGAGAGAGAGAGAGAGAGCTCGCTCATCGGTAGTTTTTGGCTTTGTGTTATCCTAAAACATCAAAACCATTAGTGTCACTAAGAGGGGGAATGATTTATGTATATAATTATGACATACATGAAACTCAACAAGCATATATCATTATACTTTGTACAGTCAGACGTTATCTCTTTGCATGTGTACAGGTAGAAAAATGGCTTGTAAACTATCACTCGGATATTTGCGTCTAGATTTTTTTTCGTAACGAAGACATTGTTTCTTTGTACTAAACTGTCTCCACGAACATTTTCCTCATATTGTTAAATGTAAAGGGCATTTATCAGAATCTAACACCGAGAGCGTAATTTAATAATAAAACTAAGCAATATGACAGTTAATCGGAGTAGCGCTATCGCCCGAACACGTGTTATTTGATGAAAAATAATAGACTCATCATATAGATAAATCTGAGATACCGAAAATGTTGATTTTCAACACCCTCACCAAGAATAGGGTAGGATCATTTAGTGACAACCTTGTCTAAGATACTTCATAAGCGCATGCGTCCGTCAGGTACACTCAATATTACGGGTCTTTCCACCCACCGAAACTCGCCTTGAATGTAAATTATTTATCAGCATTAGGACACTTCAAATATTTCTGCGATATACAATTCTGTCTGTCTGTCTCACTCACACACACACACACACACACACACACACACACACACACACACACACACACACACACACACACACACACACACACACACACACACACACACACACACACACACACATACATACATACATACATACATACATACATACATACATACATACATACATACATACATACATACATACATATATATATATATATATATATATATATATATATATATATATATATATATATATATATATATATATATATCAGTGCTGTTAGGCCTAAGATATATTTTAGTACAGTAAATCACAGGGGAAAAAAATCGTACATTTTGTTCGCCAGAGAATGTTCTGCAATAAAAAGAAATCTATTCAAGCCACACCTCTAAGATGAGTGACTGCAGGAGGTACAAGAAGTTAAAAAAAAAGAAAATATAGATTCATTAGCAACATCTTAGACAATCCTTGTTTCGTAAATAGCAGCGGTAGTGGCAACTATCGATATAAATTTGGTACATGATCCGTACCACTGGCCTCAATCTTGCAAATGCACATAGGATATATTTGTCACGTGACTAAAAACAGACCAATGCCTTACTAATCCCTCTGTTGGCGGGAAAGGTCATAGATTACGGGAAAGAAGATACCAGAGTAAATTGCCGGACTTCCTGTGATTTTACATTACAAACCCACCGCCTTGACTGTAATGCTTTTTTTTTCGGGGGGTGGGGTGGGGTGGGGGTGGGAGGTCTTCTCGAGGAAAGACTTGGTCTGTTGAGATTAGCTTCGAAGACATTTTTCCTGTGCGACTTTGGTGGGACTTTCGTGAGTTATCAACAAATTTCATGTTTTGTTTTGTTTGAGGTAAAATATCTAATGTGTGTGTGTGTGTGTGTGTGTGTGTGTGTGTGTGTGTGTGTGTGTGTGTGTGTGTGATTTAGATTGTGAATGTAGCTTTAAAAATTTTCAGTGATATCGCTACGATGTTTGCAGTGTGGTAGTTTATAGTGATGTCTAGCACTGGGGCATCATACCGCTGACATGTAGCATGATGTCCCACCCAGTCACATTATCCTTACACCAGGCCGACCAGTCCTAACACTAACCTCTTTTTGCTGAGCGCCAAGCGAGTCAGCTTTTAGTACCATTTTTAAAGTCTTTAGTATGACTCAGCCGGGGATCCAACCTGGCCGGGGATCCAATCCACGACCTCCCGCATTCGAGGCGGACGCTCAAACCACTAGGCCACAGGAGCGGTAGATATAATCTCTAATGTTAACTATACGAGTTCATCGTGGAAGTTCATTTGTGTTAAGATTTAAAACAAGTTATTGTGAAATACCGTAAAGATAAAATTGTTCGCACAGTATTTTGCGGGATAGGGTGCGGTAGAGTGGGGTGTAAGACATGGTTCAGATCATTCCGACAAAGTATCATTAACAGTCACATTCTTTCTGAAGACGTGCTACCGATTAAATGAAAATATTAAGTTTGGATTGGAACGTTTGGCTCAAATTAAAACATTACTTTATATTGAAAAAGTTATTATTATTATTATTATTATTATTATTATTATTATTATTATTCTTCTTTTTCTTATTATTATTATTATTATTATTATTATTATTATTATTATTATTATTATTATTATTATTATTCTTCTTTTTCTTCTTCTTCTTCTTCTTCTTATTATTATTATTATTATTATTATTATTATTATTATTATTCTTCTTCTTCTTTTTCTTATTATTATTATTATTATTATTATTATTATTATTATTATTATTATTATTATTATTATTATTATTATTATTCTTCTTTTTCTTCTTCTTCTTATTATTATTATTATTCTTTTTCTTCTTCTTCTTCTTCTTATTATTATTATTATTATTATTATTATTATTATTATTATTATTATTATTATTATTATTATTATTATTATCTGCCTTTATTTTTACCTACCTATTTACTTTCTTAAATCGTTTCTAATTACCTACATAAGTACTTTACTTACCACTACTGTCCTCTGAGATAAATCGATTGATGCTTTCTTAACCGAGCTTTCTGTCGAATTTAATAGACAACTACACCTATAGAGCTTTTATAATTTCTTCCTTCAAATATTTTTTACAAATAAAACCTAAAACACTAAATGCGAACCACGCCCTTGATGGGACCAAATTTACATCATTCACTCAAATTGATCTCTCAGGTAAAATCAGAAGGCTCCGCCCATTTTATATGCAAATATATATTTGTGTTTTTCGGATTTTCAAAATGAACAGAGGCTTAACTAACACCGATTTAATTTTAATCCCAAAATTTGATAGAATTTGGACTAGTAACTTACAATATATTGGAATGAATATTTAACCTAAAGACCACTGATACATCCCAACAAAATGACTATCCTACCTACGTAAAGTTGTTAAAGCAATATCTTTCACTGATTGTCTTGTTTAATTGGTTAATTCCCGATATATGCATCACGAATGGGTGGGAAGCCGAGAGATAAATTATAGGCGAGGTGCATGTACTCCACCTTGTGGCGTATTTGTCTGAGCCACCTTATAATAAAAATAAAATATTCCATTTAAAAAATTCACACTCCAGCTAAACTGATATGGTATGTTATATATATATATATATATATATATATATATATATATATATATATATATATATATATATATATATATATATATATATATATATATATATATATATATATATAGACAGAACAGACTGTGTTATCCCTGGATTCTGTAGTAGAATCTTGATAACAGTGGGAAAATAATAGTTGAATACAAACAATACTATCAAACAGGTTAGAGAAATTAAATTCGTACTCTAACCTGTATGATAGTATTATTTGTATTCAAATATATATATATATACATATATATATATATATATATATATATATATATATATATATATATATATATATATATATATATATATATATATATATATATATATATATATATATATATATATATATATATATATATATATATATATATATAATCTTTCTTGTACCTAAACAGATTTTATTTCATTCGTAACCAATATTGTGGATATATGGATATAAAAAGTGTTTCTTTTTTTCTTTTACAAATCGAGCAAGCTATATGAGGGCCAAAATTAGCTTTGAAAATATTCAAGTCTATGGTCCTGAGCTGCATAATCTGAACTCCTTTCGTTTGCGGAAGAATCCTACAGAGAAGTGTTGAGTCGAATTTGGAAAACGAAAATGAAGTAGTAGGCGAATGGATATTTAAAACTATTGACTGCCGTAGTGTAAAGAAATATAGAAAAGGATTGGTTTGATGTTAATAATAATCAAATATAAAGAAAGTTATTAACGAGATAGCAAGGCAGGTGAAGAAAACAAGCATCGATGACACAATGAAGACAGGTCAGATAAAATTCCCATAACCATTGCCACCAAGTAAGCAACTGTGCTATTAGAGCTATTTACTGGATAATATCATTAAGCAGAGGTTGGGTCTGTACATTACGAGTAACAAAATAGTCCCAGACAATTGGGCCCATTACTTTGTTGAATGTTATGACTTGCTAAAGTCAGTCTAATATATCTCTTGATTGCAATTAAAACTAAATAAAATTCTGCGTTAAAAATGTATTAACATGTGATTTTAATAGTCTTGCTTATTTGAGCACTTTCGTCTTCAATTTTTTATTTTCGGATGTATGCAGTTTTGTACGTTTATTAAGCTCCTCAGTTTCTGTGAGAATTAAATATTACATGTAATCCGCAATTCCATAATGCCTAAATAAATGTGATTGATTTTGTAAAACGCCGGAACTTATTAAGATTTTTTAAAATAAAAAGTCCCCAATGTGATAAAGGAAAAAGTAGAGACAAAAAGGTCTACTAATCTATGGATTTTCCTACTGAGTACTGACACTAGTTTTGAAATCCGAGGGTTTCAAATATTGAAGGACCATACAAAATATTGTTATAAAATACAATTTACATTCTAGTGTACACTGTTTCACTTTTTTATTATTAAAACATACAATTGTACCTCCATGATATTTCTTTATGTGTTATTTGACTTTATCTAGCAACGTGATATATCCCTAGTCATGCGTATGACACTGTAAATTAACAACACATAGACCTACATGTACACCACAAGGACACTATTAATGCGTATGCCACTGTAAATTAATAACATAGACCTACATGTACACCACAAGGACACTCTAGGCGCATGACTTGTAGTATAAGTGGTGGCATTATCACCATGAACATAATGCATGAAACGACCTTCATCAGACAAATGAATGGTTGTCAAAATAAAAATAATAATAATAATAATAATAATAAAAAGTACCGATCCCATTCTCAAACACGAAATAACACATCCAAACCCATCACCTAACGTTTAAATTCGGCTCTGGGTTAGAGAATCGGCATCAGAATGACTGGTTCTTTACCTAGTGAGTTGCAACATCAATGTACAGACTCAGCAATCGATAACCAAAGGTACATGTACTCCTTTTTCTCCTTGAAAAAGGTAAATATATCAATAGCATTCAAACGACTCAGCCACACCACAACATGGCGATTAAATTAAGCTTCCTCCTAACCGCCGTTGCTCCAGACCGGAAATGGGTTGCATAAGAAAATTCAGTGTTCTCTCTAACGTTTTGATATGTATGTATGTATGTATGTATGTATGTATGTATGTATGTATGTATGTATGTATGTATGTATGTATGTATGTATGTATGTATGTATGTATGTATGTATGTATGTATGTATGTGTGTTTTGGATTTTGATCGTAGCTTTAGCAATTTTCCAGTCACATATCATCATGTCCCACTCATATTATATTGACACCAGGCCAACCAGTCCTAACATTAACCTCTTAATTCTGAGCGCCAAGCGAGGCAGCTGCTAGTAACATTTTTGTAAGTCTTTGGTATGACTCAATCAGGGTTCGAACACGCGACCTCCCGCATCCACTCTAAATCACTTAGGCCTCCGGAGCGGTATTTTAACGTTCTGCTATATGAGGCCCAAGGCCACATTTCTAACAAAAAGAAAACAAGGAGTCCAGTACAAATATAACTACGGACACACTAGGAAAAGTGTAAGTCTGCTAACTGACAAGGACGGAATTGGGATAACGAGAAAGGGATTGTGTGAGAACGAAATAGTAAATATTTAGAATTTCAAAAATAATAAGGTGAAAGTTTAAAGCAAAATGATGAAACAATACAGCAAAACAAACAACAAGCAAACAAAAGTATCATTCTCCACCTTATCAAATTAAGACCCTTAATGTAAAAACCCACCATGGAATCTGTTTTATAAAATAAATTGGAAGAGAAGACTCGTTACCAAGATCTCTGTGGCCTATGGAAATGATGCCTTAGCGACCACGCATCTATCCAAGCTTTTTTCATCTGACTTATAGGCACAAGAACCTGGTTGCTAGTGTTTTGTATTCTTTTTCATTATACATCATTTCAGAAGTCTCTGTGCAAATCTTTTTGTACTTCGTTTAAAACAAAACAACAATATGCTTTCTTTTTTGGACGATTCACTCTCGCGTCTGAAGCTGAGATGGATGTAAGAAAATACGTTACAATGTTGTCCCTTTGATGTATTGTCAAGCTGCGAGAATACAACGTCATTACGACGGATGATCTACATTTACCGCCGGAGGGACGTACTCGGTATTGCAAAATGTTATTTCGGTTGACCGCTTAGCACACACCGACTCAGATTTTCAGAATAGATTAAAGCACATGTAATGCACCATTACGTATTATCCTAAAATATATGCAGTTATCAGAAACCGATCTAGCTGATGTGACTAAAAAGCACGTCTTACATTATTTTACAACGTTAGACTTGTAAATAAATCGTGTACGTACCTGTTTAATCCCAAAATTCCAGTTATTATGTTATGCGCAACGTAGTCACAATTGGGGAAAAAATACACTCTTTGAAGGTAACCAACGCTACTATTGGCTTTACATAAAATTCCAGTACCATCACTGTCACATGGTTGAAAATAATATATCGGCGATCAGCCGTATGTTTCCTGACAAAAACAGAACAATTCAACTGGCTAACCGTCACGTGAGAGAGCTCTCTCTAATTATTTACACCGTCTAGGTTAAATACCTGCGACTAAGTAGGTCGAGCGCTTAAAACGACAATGAAACGGCAGGCAGAAAGAACCTCATCCTGTGTGCAACAGTCATAATATCATTAAAGGACGTCCCATCCTATGGGTCGTCTGCTTTGTGAAATGTTGTCTACCATCTGTGCCTTCTGGTTTAGACGTATGGACTCTTACTACTGCTGATATAGTGACAACGACAATCAGTCCGTTTGCCGCGTGTATGATGGATTATTGATCAGGTGCTATATAATATTGCGAGACTTCGCTGTCGATAGGTAGAATGACAAATCATTAAACATGAAGATTTACCTGTTCGAGGGGCGTAGCGAACAGAAGACCATGTACACGACACATGTCGTGTAAAATTTATAAAGAAACAGGATCGCGTCGATGTTTACTTGATTGTGTCACATGCCCAGCTTAATGAAGCAAGCTTCTGGTCATTGACCACCTCCCCCGAGTGAAAGTGAACATAGATTAAGGCCGCAACTTTTAATTACCTTTTTTAAAGCAAAGTTTATACATTCACAAATGAATATCTGAGTTCAAGATGAAGAATGTCTTTATGTTATGAAAGTATTTTATTGATAAATTCCCCATCCTTTTTATGTTGATTTAACGACTGCAATCCTAACATTAAAGGTTTCAGTTTTTGGAAAGGTCACGATTACCGCTTAATAGGTTTGGATAGTGCATTAAAGGAAATAAACTGGTAAATATTCTTTCGAATGATGACACATTATTCTCACCCTAAGTTTATTTCGGGTGTTTGTACTAGCCTTGGTTTTGTTTGACTTTCTTGCCAGCCTAATTCCGGGTAGGATTGTTTGAGGCTAATTTCACAGTCATCTGGGAGACTGGCAGCCGTTTAGGAATTCTACACCCGCGTACCGCAAATCTATCCAGTTTGATAGTTCGAGTTTTTAATGCGTACCAGGGTCCCGTTTTATTTATAGACATAGGCAAAAAGTAATATCAGACAGACGTGTCTTACTGTACGCATCGTGTATTTTTTTTTTTTAATGAACCTGGTGGTACACCAGCAGGCCCGGCCCTAGTATGTGCAGGGCCCAAGGCAGCAAGCGATAAGTGCGGACCCCCTCCCTCCAAAAAATTGCTTTGCAGAGAAGCACGGGGTCCAAGACGGTTGCCTCGTAAGGAACATACTTTTTCTTATTAAACATATCGTCTTTTAATGCATGCATATATTTTAGTGAAAAGGGAATCTTCATTTAGCATTTCAAGACTAGTTACCATTTGCCAGTTATGTTAGGTACAAATGAAAAGTTGTAAGGCACTACTGCAAGGATTTTCCATTCAAGCTGGAAATATCAGCCACATATTTACACATGTACATTTTACTGGTAGGTAGGACCAATAGAGGCAGGTAAGACAAGTCTGCATAAAACAATCGAAAAAAGAATCTAGCTTGTACTGAAGTCACGTTTTTTCTTTGTTTGGTTTTGGAGGTGGGCGTTTTGCTTATA
>JAEAOA010001935.1:1010000-1045000 GCA_016746295.1 Potamilus streckersoni
GGACCAGAACTGAACTTTAGACAGGATTTCTTTAGAACTTTTTACAGGACCTGTTTATCTTTATAACAAACAATTTTGATCGTTTTCGTAAGTCGTAAGTCTTTTCTTACAAATTTACATTTTTTCATGTTTTCTAGGAAAATAAATTATTTTTGTTAAAATTTACAAAGCTTGTTGTCTTGTCTTTCTTTGTGTTTTTTTGAACGAGCCGATACGTAACACTATCCATAAGATAATGTTGAAAATTGAAAATACACATACGTGTTCATATTCGTTTAAAATAAATAAATTAGGATGTATTTAATCAAAATACAAAGAAACAAACATTTAAACATGGTGGCTTATATTTAAATTATCTATAATGGATTGAAATAGAGATGTCACAATAAGACCGAATTGTATCGTTTGTCAAAGAACTAAGAAGCAGAACGTATATTGTCTGAGGAACGAAAGTCCGAATTTATTAATTCTCTCTCTCTCTCTCTCTCTCTCTCTCTCTCTCTCTCTCTCTCTCTCTCTCTCTCTCTCTCTAAAAAAAATATATATATATATATATATATATATATATATATATATATATATATATATATATATATATATATATATAGTATAATAATTATATACTTTGTTAAAATATTTATTTAAAAATTATGCAATGGTGTATAATTAATAAATAAGATCCTTTATGAATTTAGGATTCGTGCTATAAATGCCCTGTTGCTACACAGAAACACACGCATAGATATACATATGATTTCAAAATATAGCATTTCACTGTAGAGCACATGAGGATGCCCTTAACTTTGTGTAGAGTTGTTCACTTTACTGTGCTATGTAAATGAACACCTAGTTTAAAGTTAGTGGTGTAACATTTTGGTACTACCAGTACAGTACTTACGTTTCGGGAAATAATTTTTTGCACTATAAGTATGTCGTTCGAGGGTAACCGTCACATTTCATTGTTTACTTATTTATTATATTTTTTATTTACTGTCGTTGTCTACCGTGTATCCGTTTAAAAATTGATAATTTGAGTTCTTCTAAACGCTAAGACGCTGATGAAAAAGATGTTGATATTTATGCTCTTGGCAAGATTATACTGCTACTTGCAAGCAGTTTTGAGGCTTCATGCATTTCATTATAAACCAGTCATCATATAAAAAGAAAAAGAAAATAACCGCTCCGGTGGCCGAGTGGTTAGAGCGTCCGCCTCGAATGCGGGAGGTCGTGGGTTCGATCTCCGGTCAAGTCATACCAAAGACTTACAAAATGGTACTAACAGCTGCCTCGCTTGACGCTCAGCAATAAGAGGATAGTGCTAGGACTGGTCGGCCTGGTGTTAGGATAATGTGACTGGGTGGGACATCATGCTACATGTCTGCGGCATGATGCCCCAGTGCTAGATATCACTATACACTGCCACACTGCAGACATCGTAGCGATATGACTGAAAAATTGTTAAAGCTACGTTAAAAATTATAAACACCACACACATCTATAAAAAGAAATCCCTCACGGAACTTGGAGTCCATCAGCTTGTGGTAAGGGAAACGATAGAGCACCGAATTCAAGATTATCACCCGTATTTTACATCCAAGTAAAGAAATATTTCTTTTTCAAAGTTACACTTTAACTGGTGTGTTATAAGTTGCAAACACGACAGAGGTGAAGCAAATGATGTATGTATATACGAGAATCGAGGAATGGAAAATTATGCGAATGACTTCGCTTTTTTTAGTTCGAATATCTTTGAAATTCTCTCTCTCTCTCTACACAAACACACACACACACACAGACACACACATTATATAGTGATCTAGATTTTTAACGTAGCTTTAATGTAGCTTTAACAATTTTTCAGTCATATCGCTACGATGTACGATGTCTGCAGTGTGACAGTTTACTGTAATATTTAGCACTGGGGCATCATGCCGTAGACATTTGGGATGATGTCCCACCCAGTCACATTATTATCCTGTCACCAGGCTGACCAATCCTAACACTGGTCTTTTAATGCTGAACACCTAGCGAGGCAGTTGATAGAACCATTTTGTAGAAGTCTTTGGTATGACTCGACCGGGAATAGATAGATGTAATTCTGATAAAAAGCCATGCAGGCTTGTGTAATGGCACACAATGACTTGATAAATTAAACTGCAAAATATTAAAATTATCGTTTACTTTAATGGTATTACTAATTTTGGCTACACACATTTCTAATCTACACAAATGTACAGCTGAGTCTACCTTAGTCCAACGATCCCGTACACAGTCTTCTTAATCATCTTCTAATATTATGCTGGGTTTCTTCCGGTACACAACAGTAATTTTGTACACACATGCGAAGGTTCGTCTTTGCTAGTAAATGTTCCGAGGTGATAATCCTATCTACACCTATCTATTTATAGCCTAATTAAAGTCGCCTTCGCTCGAAAGGGCATGTGTGACTGGTTAAAGCCTGCACAGAACGCTGTTTCATTATTCATCGGGCAAGGAAGAAGAACCACATCCCCTCGTGTTTATGCACATAAGGCGTGTTGTTTATTATGTTACACTGGACCTATGAATGGCGAGAATAGAAACACGCTTGCCAATCACTTAACTCAGTCCGCACGAACTGCGTTCTAATTATTTGCTCGTGGGGAGCGGGATTAGAGACAAACCCTCCACGTTATATTTCTTGAGTAGAGCGGAATTGGAGCACACTCTCCTCGCATTTCTGCGGGCAATGAACGCTGTTTAACTGATGTCCGTCCGAAGCAAGGGAGGTGGGTGTGGTGGTTGGAAAGTAGTTCAGATACACCAGGTTCATGGCCTAAAGTTTGTCATCTAACAATTTTGTTTTGATTGAGTTAGAAGAGACTAGGATACCTTTGATGACAGCTATGTTGGGTTCTTAATCTACGTCTGCCACCTAGTGTGTCTGGCCCTGATAGTGCTGGACCTTTGATCACCTTATATGAGGCCATTCATGTTCCTTAGAGCTAAATGTTTAGTTGCTGCTTTGTATTGCTGGGCCTGATGGTTTTTGATCACCTTAGAAATAATTATTTTTTTGTCTTATTTGTAGTATCTACACCTTGGCGGATCGAATAGATATATTGGTGCTTTGTGCTAGTGACACCTATTTGATTTCATGAGTTGCCTCCCTTAGTATGTTATGTCAACTAACCAATTGCGTGGTGCATTGTGCAACGGCCGAAAATGGTGGAGGTAAATAAAGCTCAGAAGTATACTTTGTAAGTTTAATATCGAAATTATGTCTATGTATCAAAGGAAATCTCTTAAAGTTATTTTGAGTTTAATATATTTGTGCAAACACGGACCAGCAGTGAAAAATTGCTTATTTGTGAGTCAATTCAAGCTGTGTGCTTCCCATTATCTTGATCATGTAGGAACAGTGTTCAAATTTGAACAACTCTGTTTTGATTGGTTGCAGTGGTTTGCCTCCACATCCAATGAAATTCATTCATCCGAAGCACATAAGGTCTCAATGGATAGTTTCGTATTTTGACAACCCCTAATTTTTAAGGTAGAAGGCATGAGCCTAATTATCACGATCCTAGCATTTATAAATTCACGCAAAATCTAAATCAGTAAGGTGGTTTAAATATACATTAAGATATACTTGAAAAAGGGTTGGCTTTTTGGTGTCTACCTGTCACAGTTAGACTAGAATTGGAGATCAAATGCGTAACTTGGGCTGCAAATGAGCAGTCGACTTGGCTTACTTATTTACATGTATCTGCTACAGAGGTAAATATCTAAAAATCTACATGGTTGAGGGATGATGAAAGGTGTGCTAATTTTTTTTAGTTCTAGTGAACTTTAAAGATGAATAATGTACATACAGAATCTTTGAGCCGCCTTGTCTCAGGAAAATGTTCAAAATAGCTCTTTTCTGTCAAAATAGAATGTAATACAGAGGGGATGGTAGTAGTATCGGTCCAGTATAAAAGCCACTAGTTGCATAAGAAATTAACCTTAATAACTCAATCAGAATCATACAAACATCCTTTCAACAAAAATCATTAGTTTTATTTGTATCTTTAATGTAATATTATAATCATGTTTCTGCAATAGGCCATCGTAGGATGAAAATTTGCCCCAAAACAACTGTCCAGTGAGACCTAAATATCTGGTTAATATGCCCAGGAGTAGACATGGTTATCACAATGGAAGCTTGGCTAGCTAAGATGGGGAAGGTTTGTATTGTTACGAAACAAAGGCTCGTACTCAGTAACAAAGAAAAGAGTGAAAGCCAACAAGCTTTATAAATTTTAACAAAACGATTTATTTCCCCAGACAACAATATAAAAATTTATAAATAGGACTTACAATCTGTGAATATAATCCAAATATGATTCTAAGAATAAAAACACAAGTACTATCACTAAATAGTCTTATAAGAATCCAGGTTATAGTCCCGACCACGTATGAATATGGAGGACAATAACGTAGATATTGTTCAATATATGAGTAACAACAATTTCTCTTTTGAATCAGTCTTTTTTCCGAATAATTCTAGATATAATTTCCTTGAATATCTTTCAGAATTTGTTTTATAAAAAGTCAACTTGTTGAGTGTCCAGGAAAATAAATTATTGAATCCAAAAATCAGACGAAGATTAAAATATTCTGGCAACAAATTTAAAATAAATACATAAACACACCTTTTTCCTTCAAGGTTTTGAATGACTTTGGCAAAACCAATATTAAAAATGACAAATTTATACTCAAAGCATCACTTCAAATCTCGCGAGATTGGTCATGTGGTCTCTTATTACAGCATTTATGTCACGTCCGCCAGTACAGACCAACTTAAAAACCAATGATAAAAATAGGTTGTTTACAAACGATGATCATGTGAAGAAAGTATGCCCGTGATGCTGCCCAATCATTTTAACTTCCTCTTGATTTTGTTGCCAAGGTAAGACGAACTCAATGTCATTTCTTACGTATTACTATTTCGTCTTAAAAAAAGTTTGTGCTTAAATTATATCTCACTACTAAAAATAGAATCCCGAATCCGAGAAAAATATTTATTGGAATTAAATACAATGAAACAAAAATTAAATAAAAATAATTTTAAACCTTACAAACAAGCAATTTAATCACATATACGTAACAGTATTTACAGGTTAAAACCAGTGTAAAACTATGATACAACAGATTTGTCTTTTAATAAAAATATAATTATATAATTTATACACCTCTTGATATTATGTGCCAATTTCATTATGGTGCTTTCGTCCTGATATCATGTGCAAACTTATTTATATGTAGTACTTTAGTCGTGACATTATATTCATTTTTCTTTATATGCGTTGTTTTTGTCCCTACATTATGTTTAAGTTTCTTTATATGCGTTGCTTTTGTCTCTACATTATGTTTAAGTTTCTTTATATGCGTTGCTTTTGTCCCCACATTATTTTTAAGTTTCTTTATATGCGGTGCTTTTGTCCCGACATTATGTTTAAGTTTCTTTATATGCGTTGCTTTTGTCCCTACATTATGTTTAAGTTTCTTTATATGCGTTGCTTTTGTCCCTACATTATGTTTAAGTTTTTTTATATGCGGTGCTTTTGTCCCTACATTATGTTTAAGTTTCTTTATATGATGTGCTTTTGTCCGGACATTATGTTTAAGTTTCTTTATATGCGTTGCTTTTGTCCCTACATTATGTTTAAGTTTCTTTATATGCGTTGCTTTTGTCCCTACATTATGTTTAAGTTTCTTTATATGCGGTGCTTTTGTCCCGACATTATGTTTAAGTTTCTTTATATGCGGTGCTTTCGTCCTGATGTTAATTATGTGCAATCTTCCTTATATGCGGTGCTTTAGTCTTTATGTTATGTAGTGACACAAAAACAGTTATAATCGGTCTAAACTTCCTTATATTCAGTCTAAAATTCATTATTGTGATAAGCAAAGTCGGGACTTTTGTAGAAGAGCGAAGGGGGATATATTGTCTTGCTGTACTTGTACATCACACTCTAACCATGGTTTGTTGGTTTGCTCAACAAACTTTCAGCATGAAATATCAGACTGCTCGACAGTATAAACTGGTTGCCCAAGAAAAAAAGACTCGTGATGCAATTCAAAATATTTATTTTAAAACTTGTATGTTGAAAACCATTCGTTGTTTCTGGGTTTTCAAGAATACAAATAATCGATTTTCGGGTAATAATGAATCAAAACTTGTTGCCCAGTCGGGCGTTGTCTGGAGATCACATGGATGCCGCATAAGTAACTTGGAAAAGGGAATTTAATGCCCATAAACTGAGTTGCACAGCCTGGTCGTCATGTGAAGATGGCATTTTTTTTTTGATCATTCATTATACTCCATTGCTGTTCAAATGAGTTATAGCCCTTGTTTATTTAAAACTACATACAGACTCGGGTCACGATTATTATGTCCTGCTTATTATCCCACGAATGTAGTCCCAGTTTATTTTTGTATGTCTCATTTTGATGGTGATATAAGAGTTAGAGTTATGACTCTTGGTAGTTATTTAATGGTGATTGTTTACTCGTTAGAATTTTTGCATTATGGTGTGGTTGTGTGTATTTTGACGAGAGTGCATAGTGAGTAATGAGGAATTGATGCTGATTCGTAAATGTGTGACCTATTTAGCGGTGTTATATTTGATGTTCGTTTTAAGCACATTCTACTCTGTTTATCAGAGATATTTATAGATACAAGAGTAGAACATTTGTAGAGAAATTCCATCAACAGTTCTATAAGTTTTATATGTCTCTTACAAGACAATCTTCAAACATGAGAGCTCTTGGCGAATACATTATAATATGCCTTTTGGCTATTATATTATATGTATAAAATATTGGTGTAAATTGTTGCATATAAATAAATAAATAAATAAATATATATATATATATATATATATATATATATATATATATATATATATATATATATATATATATATATATATATATATAGATGCAATAAACTGACGACGAACAGTACGAAACTAGTAACTAACTAGCCTAAGCGCTTTCGACTCTTAATGAGTCTTTTTCAAAGGCAAATACAAAACATAGTTACGACAAACAAATAAACACAAAAACGTTGCGTTTGTAAACCTCTACATTTCTATCTTCACATGTGTTAAAACTATAAATACAACCAGCTTGTGTAGACTATATATATATATATATGAAATACTGCATGATGTTAATGGTACTGGATGATAGAGAGAGAATAACTTGGGCAACTGATATGAGCTACTTATAATATTCGGGTTTGGCTTTGTGTGGATATCACCTGATATTGGCGATGTTTATTTGTTTGTTGTGCAATTCAGACGGCGATTTATAGATTGTAACTTACAATAATGGCACTATAAAATAAATAGGCTAATCCCGTAAAGCTTCGTCTGAAATTGAATGTGCCTATCTAACAGTATGGCATAATATTATAGGTTCTAAAGTAGCCAAGTAAATAGGCTAATCACGCAAAGCTTCGTCTGAAATTTGGTTCAATTCACCTATCTAACAGTATGATATAATATCATATATTCTGTCGTAACCAAACTAGCCATCAATGAGGCATGATACATAATTTAAGTTTAAACAAAATGTCATCCCTTTTCAATGTCAAATATTAAAAGACCATTGCATATTGTTCTAAGAAGAAAATGTATTGGCTGAACTTGTTCCGTCCAAAAAACATCTTGCTGTCTAGTTAAATAGATTTATTTTTAAAGATTATTGAAATATTAAATAGATGAAATCATTTATTGTCCAATATATATATATATATATATATATATATATATATATATATATATATATATATATATATATATATATATATATATATATATATATATATATATATATATATATATATATATATATATATATGTGTGTGTGTGTGTGTGTGTGTGTGTGTGTGTAGGTATAAATGTTTCATCAATTAAAATCCCTTATCTCTAACTCGTACTAGAACAAGATCAGAGTTGGAGAGTTGGCAGTAATGCATCTGGGCTTGATACTTTAAGCAACAATGGTTTTGGGTTTTGGTGATGACTTTAGTTTTATTTTACCTGAAAGTTGTAGGACCCTTTTTTGGTGTTTGTGTTTCCTTTGAACCTGAATGTAACACTCTGAAAAGATTCTTTTTCCTACAAAAATGACTTTCATTACCAACCAATCATGGACACCCAAACCCATATATACTCTATGTTTTGTTCACCCAATTCCAAAGTGGTTCCCATTTTTCCATTCAATTATCACAATGTCCTCTATAGAAGGTTCGACCGAACGTGAAGTGTTTCGTTTTACTACATGATACAAGTACGAAAGCACACAATACATAAAAACATGCGCATAATATATGGACAAAAATACACCATGTATAGAAAATTGCACATCATATAAAGAAGTTTACACATTATATCAGAACAAAGGCACATCATATAAAGCTGTCTATACATCATATAAAGCTGTCTATACATCATATAAAGCTGTCTATACATCATATAAAGCTGTCTATACATCATATAAAGCTGTATATACATCATACACTGGACATTTTTATCTTATGATAACTCTGGTGTTCCATAAAAAAACCTCTTGACTAGAGTTACTCTAACCCCGCACCAACCTCAGCAGCGAAGGCGTCAAGAGACTGGGCATCAACTAGCCTGGAGAACAGGAAGTTTCAAAAGCGGCTGATTCCAGTTTCTGCAAATGTGATCACTTTAGAAAGGAACCAGACACTTTGTTACACTACCTATGGTGTGTACTTCAGTTGGATGTAATTATAATTAGGCTGGGGAATCCACTTGTTGGTGTCGATTGCGTTTCTGTATTAGGCGCCGTAGTGGACAAAAGCTGGTCCGATCAGAACGTTGCCGTTAAAATTTTAATGTCATATATCAAGAATTCTATTTTCATGTGTTGTATCAAAAATGTTCGTCCTTAAAGTTCCATTTTCTAGGTCGAGAATTTAGATTGTATCTCTTGAATTAAACAGTAATGGTTGAAAGTTATATTTTCTATGTCAAGATTTTAGATTGCGTCGTGTGAATTACACGGCGGTGGTAAAAATTTCAGTGTCACACGTCGAGATTCCTAATTTATGTATTGGTACAAAGAGTTTATGTTGAAAGTTCCATTTCATTTGTTGAGTATTTAGATTTTATCTGTTGAATTACACAGCTCTGGTTGAAAATTCGAATCCCAATGTCGAGTTTTAAGATGGTATCTTCTGAATTATACGGCGATATTTGAAATTTTAATATTACACGTCGAGAGGTTCTATTTAACATGTTGTATCACATTGATTGTGCTGAAATTTCCATTTCGTATGTTGAGTTTTTAGATTGTATCAGTTGAAATACACAGTGGTTATTGTACGCTTTATTGTGCTTACCAAAATTGTTTTTATATGGTGAATGATGTGTTGGTAACATTACACAAGGTCCACTTTAAAAATTCAAACAAACTAGTATCGAGGATTAGGACTCGTCATTTGTGTATTCAGTTATGAGGCTCCATTACATTTTATGCATGAATGAGTCCTCCGTGACCCTTATTTTCGTATAAAATGAGTCCTCCGTGACCCTTATTTTCGTATAAAAAGATGGATGACTAAGAGGATATGCTGTTATTTTAATCTGCTATATGTATGGGGGTTTTACCTGTGAATACGAAAGAGAATTGTGTATTCAAAAATCTATGCCGTTTCTGCATCAATACAGTTTATCATACCATCCTTGTTCAAGCGTCAGATTCATCACATCACTTACTCTACAGTCACTAAGACCAACTCACCACATCACTTGCTCTACAGTCACTAATACCAACTCACCACATTACTTGCTCTACAGTCACTAAGACCTACCCACCACATTACTTTCTCTACAGCCACTAAGACCAACCCGCCACATTACTTGCTCTACAGTCACTAAGACCAATCCAAAACATTACTTGCTCCACAGCCACTAAAACCAACCCATCACATTACTTGCTCTACAGTCGCTAAGACCAACCCACCACATTACTTGCTCTACAGTCACTAAGACCAACCCACCACATTGCTTGCTCTATAGTCACTAAGACCAACCCACCACATTACTTTCTCTATAGTCACTAAGACCAATCCGCCAAATTACTTGCTCTACAGCCACTAAGACCAACCCACCACATTACTTGCTCTACAGTCACTAAGACCAACCCACCACCAACATTACTTTCTCTACAGTCACTAAGACCAACCCACCACATTACTTTCTCTACAGCCACTAAGACCAACCCACCACATTACTTGCTCTACAGTCACTAAGAACAATCCACCACATTACTTGCTCTACAGCCACTAAGACCAACCCACCACATTACTTGTTCTATAGTCACTAAGACCAATCCACTACATTGCTTGCTCTACAGTCACTAAGACCAACCCACCACATTGCTTGCTCTACAGCCACTAAGACCAACCCATCGCATTACATGTTCTACAGTCACTAAGACCAACTCATTACATTATTTTCTCTACAGCCACTAAGACCAACCCGCCACATTACTTGCTCTACAGTCACTAAGACCAACCCACCACATTACTTTCTCTACAGTCACTACGACCAACCCACCACCAACATTACTTTCTCTACAGTCACTAAGACCAACCCACCACATTTCTTGCTCTACAGTCACTAAGACCAACCCACCACATTACTTTCTCTACTGTCACTAAGACCAACCCACCACATTACTTGCTCTACAGTCACTAAGACCAACCCACCACATTACTTGTTCTATAGTCACTAAGACCAACCCACCACATTGCTTGCTCTATAGTCACTAAGACCAACCCACCACATTTCTTGCTCTACAGCCACTAAGACCAACCCACCACATTACTTTCTCTACTGTCACTAAGACCAACCCACCACATTACTTCCTCTACAGTCACTAAGACCAACCCACCACATTACTTGCTCTACAGTCACTAAGACCAACCCACCACATTACTTGTTCTATAGTCACTAAGACCAACCCACCACATTGCTTGCTCTATAGTCACTAAGACCAACCCACCACATTTCTTGCTCTACAGCCACTAAGACCAACCCACCACATTACTTGCTCTATAGTCACTAAGACCAACCCACCACATTGCTTGCTCTACAGTCACTAAGACCAACCCAGCACATTGCTTGCTCTACAGTCACTAAGACCAACCCACCACATTACTTGTTCTACAGCGTCACTAAGACCAGTCTACTACATTCCTTTCTCAAGGGCGTCTCGAGGCTGATCCACCACATTCATTGCTTTACAGCGTCATTAAGATTGATCCATCACATCCCTTGCTCCACAACGTCGCCAAACCTTATCCACTACATTCCTTGCTCTACAGTGCCAATAAGACTGATCCGCAACATCGCTTACTATACAATGTAACTAAGCTTGATCCATTACATTCCTTGCTCCAGAGTGTCACTAAGACTTCTCCACCACATTCCTTGCTCTACAGGGTCACTAGGCCTGATCCACAACATAGCTTACTATACAATGTAACTAAGCTAAATCCACTACATTCCTTGCTCCAGAGTGTCACTAAGACTTCTCCACCACATTCATTGCTCTACAGCGTTGCTAAGCCTTATCCACCACACTCTTTGCTCCACAACGTCACTAAGCCTGATCCATAACGCTCCTTGCGTAACCAAGCTTGATCCACCACATTCCTTGCTCAATGGCGTTACTAAGTTTTATCCACCACATTCGTTTCTCAACAGCGTTACTAAGCTTAATTTACCACATTCCTTGCTCTACAGCGTCGCTAAGCTTGATCCACTACATTCCTTGCAGCGTCACTTAACCTGCTCCTGACATATTTATTGTTGACAGTACGACATGCGTCCAGGTTTCGTTATGAATTTGTATAGATCCCAAGTCTTTCTTAATCTTGGTGTGTTTAGTTTTGTTGCATGTTCTGTGCATCCTCAAGGAGAGTTTACATATCTGTTTAAACAAGGGTTTGCATGAATCTGGTAGACGTCATATTAGTATGAACGTGAGCGTTCATAACGTGAATGCACTTCTCTTTAAACATCTTCCAGAAGGAGTCAATTTGGGTGGAAATGTCGATGTCAAAGTGCTATGAGTTATCTCAGCTTGTCGGGTTTTTTTTGCCTTCTACCACATGTATACAAGCCACTGAGTTCAGTTTTTCTTCTCTACAATGACGATTTTATTGATCAGTACCTTTTCATGGGCACGTAGGTCAGGCAGATGAGAAAATTTGCCGATCAGAGATGGATGATTGGTGTCCAGTGTATTATTGTCCATGGTTGCGAAGCCTATGAGGTAATCACATTCTGTAAGTAAAACATGCGTAATTGGAACGTTGGTTGACTTTCGAACCAGTTTATTTTTTAATTACGTGCAGTTTTGTATCATACCAAATCCATAATACATGAACATTGCATATTTCACGAAAATTAACAACAACACTAGATCATTAATCAGTGTAATCAACATCATCATATGTCATCGTTAAACATTAGGTGTTAATAAGTTTCTCAATGGTGGTACAGGTGTCTGCAACAAGAACTGAAGAAGTGAGAAAATCTGTCTCCATAACGTCAGTATTAGAGCTGGCGACAATTATTGCCTCACTGTAAATAGTTTTGGATCGGTCATTCTGGTAAACAAATCTATGTGTCAGGAAACACCCCACGTTATATTTTTGAATAGTATAACCACGTATCACTGTCAAGAATAATGTGTGTTAGGAAGCACCCCACGTTATGTATTTGAATAGTATAACCAAGTATCACTGTCAAGAATAATGTTATGTTCGTATTACTCCACTATACTCTGGGTTCTTATTGTTTAAAGTCACTTTTGCAACAATGGTTTTAAACAGCTCCCGCCCTAGGGCAAGAAGAACGAGGCAACCGCTTCTCCGCAATGCAGTTTTTTGCTTGGGGTCCCTCGCTGATCGCTTGTTGCCTTGGGCCCCGCACATTATAGAGCCAGGTTTGGTTTGAAGATTTTATTGAAATTGATAACACGGACAAAATAATAATACCATACATATAAGCTTAAATATTACCATGTCGGGTCCAATATGTTTTTAAATGAGTTCTAGTCATTCGTTAATGGATATATTTATAACGAATTTTACTACAACCTGAAAGCTAGCTATACAATATACTTCTCAATAAAAACCTCTTTATCTAATAAAGTATTACGTTGAACTTCAAGATTTGCTGAAGGTAATTCTGTAAACTTTACAAGAAAAGTTAAAATAGGATACATCATCTACTTTTATGTAGGAAGGATGAAGTCAAAATGGCGGCGGTCTTTTTTATTTGTATTTTATCAAGCGTTTAGGGGTTGCAGCATCCGTAAATACGGGGTGACTGATTGTTAATTCATGCAGACAAGCTCTTTTTGCTATGTATGCGTAATAAAGTGACTGAAAATCGCTTTTACACGGCATTTTCATTTTCAAACCCAAACATCAAACAGGTAACATTCCCGTAGTTTATTTTTACCTGTCAGATGTAAAGTTGTCTTAATGCGCAAAGTAGTTCCGATTTGAATGAATTATTATTATTACTCCTGCCTTGTCGGGTACCAAATTATGTAAATTATTCTTGATAGAAAGAGAATAAAAAATTGTATGTCATTTTAACAAGTGAAGAGATTTTTGCTGTGAAGATGAGAAACATGTTTTCATATTCACTTCCTATGCATTGTTCACTCCTGCGGTGTACATAAGGAAAATTCACTTCCTGTGCATTGTCCACTCCAGCGGTGTACATAAGGAAAATTTACTTCCTATGCATTGTCCACTCCAGCGGTGTACATAAGGAAAGAGTCATGTTCACACTGGAAGTTCATCAGGCATTGATATGAAGCGAAATTTTCCTCATACAGAAGATATCATACTTAATTCACAGATCAGATTAGTACAGGTTACAACAAAGACTGGTTTTCCTATACGCAGTAAAGAGAGTTACACGTTCAGCAAATGTCATCTTTTAATCCCTTATTAAATTTTTATATTCTAATTAGACACTACTCTTTCTACGTGGTCTGTACAACCGACATAGCAACAGGAAAACCATGAATCCAAACAAAATATTATCCCATACTAACTCTGACGATAATTATAATCTCAGAATTATCATAATGTAATTCATTAGGACTATGTGCATTTGGTTATTGCTCACGTTTTAAGGAATCCTTAGATTTATGTGATTACTTGTTTGATTATTGGAACTCGGTCCAATGGAAATATTTCTCAGCCCGAAATAATTAGTCAATTATTAGGAGCAAACATCACGGAGTGAAGTGTCAGTGAGTTAACATGTTGCCATGGTTTACGTTTGACGAATTTAGGTCAAAGCCTCATTAGTTTCCCTGAGTACCATAGTCCCTATTAAAATCTTGTAGTGTACATTGAATGCAGTGGGAGACCAATAAATTACATAGTGGAATAAACAATGAAAGGACTCGGTAGATACCGTTTATGTCGCCATAATGGCAAATGTGATGCGGTTTTACTGGCGGAATGTTCCCAAAACCATGAATTGACTGGCCAAAGGTGGCGTAGTAAAAATAGTTCCCTGTGTTAGAGGATAGTTAGTCTCTACGGCGTGAAATGCTGACGGTAATGGAAGCTGATGAAGAGAAACCATGCAGAGGTGTGGTTAATAAATATCTAGAAAGTTGTGAAAGTTGTGATCTTGCATTGATTAGAATAAAATTTATGTATAGAATGGACAAGTCGGGCTTTCTAATTTACAACTGAACCTGTATGGAAGTCTTTGAAGACTTGGGGCAAACTTATGAATTCTAGCGGAATTGCGACAAGGTTGGACACCGTTCGGTCAAACAAATATCCCTGGCTTGTAAAAATACTTTTTTTTCTGAAACTTTAGATAAATGCGATACTGGTGTCAGACTCCGAATAGTATTTAATGCTTGTGTTCTTGATCAATTTCATTCTTGTGGAGTCAGATATCATTGCCCAGGATATGCCACCATAAAACTTATTACTCCAAAACTAGAATACTGTAAGAGTGATTTTATTATATGTTCAATGAGATTATACTTTCTTCCATTCACTTCAGCACGAATGTTTGAAAATAACGATATTAATTTTATAGTTACTAAAATACTCTGGGATGCAGTAAGAAAAACTATACCACAAAAGACTATTCGTGCTAAAGACCCACACTGGATGAACAATGAAATCTGAAAAATCATTAGACAAAGAAATCGGCTTTATGATCGAACAAAACGCACACAAAACTCACAACACTGGATGTTAAATCGTCAAAATAAAAGAAAAATAAAACAATTAGTAAAATATGTAAATCTAAATATTTCCATATCCAGAAGTTGGCTGACAAAATTAATAGTTGTTCAGGTAATTTGAAGGTGTGGTGGAGACTTGTTAAAAACATCCACGGAACGTCCAAGGAAACATTTTGTGATTCATTGATTATAAACGGGGCTAAAGTGAGTGCTGATGGAAAGAAAGATAAAATGCTTAAAATTTCTATTGCGAACAGTCTAGAATACGAACTGATAATATGACAAAATGTCAGCTTGCTGAACATAAATGCGTCAGTTGTCTTATCCCGCTAATGACAAAATGTCAGCTTGCTGAACATAAATGCGTCAGTTGTCTTATCCCGCTAATGACAAAATGTCAGCTTGCTGAACATAAATGCGTCAGTTGTCTTATCCCGCTAATGACAAAATGTCAACTTGCTGAACATAAATGCGTCAGTTGTCTTATCCCGCTAATGACAAAATGTCAGCTTGCTGAACATAAATGCGTCAGTTGTCTTATACCGCTAATGACAAAATGTCAACTTGCTGAACATAAATGCGTCAGTTGTCTTATCCCGCTATCGTTTGCATCAACATTAGTGAAGACTACGTTGACAACATTATTATTGGTTTAAATCAATCCAAGGCGTGTTGTTCAGACTAACTGCATCCCAGTACTTAAAAGAATTGCATGTTCAATTAAGAATCCACTGTATCGGATCCTGAAAATTTCTCTTAATACCTAAAGATTTTCATACTCTTGGAAATTAGCAAACTTGGTCCAAGTATTTCAGAAAAGATATAGAACATATGTTTCAAACTATTACCCAATATCACTCCTTTGCATTTTCTCTAAGGTATTTGAAAAATGAGTCTACAAATATTTGTATAACTATATTGTTGAAAATAGCGTTATTTCATCTAATCAATCAGATTTTACAGCCGGTTACTCTACAATAAATCAGTTATTAGATATTAATAATAAGATTTGCTTTGCTCTAGACCATGGAAAGGAAGATAGAACTGATTTTTGTGACGCTAGTAAGCCGTGTTTGGCATTCCGGATTACTTTTTAAACTTAAGAAGATTGGAGTTCGAGGTGCTTTGCCGTTTCGATTAGAACATTTATTGTCATTAAGAAAACAAAAAGTGTCCTGAATTCCCGATTTTTTTTCTTCAATTTAGAATGCAGCAGTCCGTCAGGGATCGATCCTTTGACCATTCTTATTTGTAGTATATATCAATGATATATCACTGATATACAATTATCACTAAGACTATTCTCAGATTATAATAGACGATATATAATCGCTGAAAATCTAAACGAGGCTGGTCAAATCATAAATTCGGACATTCAAACATAACAGGACCTGTCCCGTCTTTGGCTAGTGACATTTAACCCAGGCAAAACAGACTCAACGCTCATAACAAAAAATCAAAATTCAAATAACAATCCTAAGCTGCAGATGTCCAGTAAAGATATTCAAGGAGTATTCCAACATAAGCATTTATGTATTATATTATGTTGTGATGCTACATGGCAAGCTCATGTCAATCATTTGTCTGAAAAGCCATGGGAGAAAAGTAAATATTTAATAAATTTTAAAATATATATTAAATAGCTTGTCCTTGGAAAGAATGTACTATTATACTTCCCATGGTTGACTGTGCTGATTGTATCTGGGATAATTGTACTATCAAGAAAAATTAGTGGCAGTGAAAATAGTATCAGGTGTTAACAAGAGTGTAGCTCTGGCATTGTTATATGAGGAAACCGTGTGGGATACCCAGATTCATCGACGCTATAAATATGAATTAACTAAATTGTTTAAATTGGACCACGGTTTTGCGCCAAACTACGTACAAGGTATAATTCAGCCTTTTGTTGTTAATAACGATACTTACATCTCTCGATCATCCAATACTGTTCGATCACCTTTGTGCCGAACGACACTTTATCAAAAATCACTTTTGTCTTCCACATTTCAACTGTAGAACACATTGCCAATGGAAATAGGTAGCAAACCATCCATTAATATTTTATAACTTACCTGAACCAAAACAAACATAAAAGTCCTTTGTATTAATTTGCTGGTGATCGGGTGGATCAAGCTTAGCATGCACAACTGAGAACCAAATTCAGTAGCTTAAATAATGATTTATTCACAATCCATGTTTCTAATAATAGTTTCTGCACTATCGGAAAAGTAGAAACAGCTGATCACTTTTCATTAGAATATAAAAATAATACAACTCTGAGACATCGTGTTCTCACATTACCGATACTACTTACAATAAAGACAGTATCCGGCAATCCGATGTATTCCGATGAAATTAATATGCAGATATTTAATTGCAGTGCAAACCTACATAAGATTATCAAAACGCTTTAAAGCTAACACATAGGTCACAATCACACAAGTGTATTTCAGCTTTCCTTTAAAACCAGTAAATGATCTTTGCAACAATTACGTGTACAAGAAATGTATATATCGGCCAGAAAATTACATTACTATCGGCACACCTGTAAGAGATGAAAACTAGCATGCACGATTTCAAGCTGGTTTGTAGAGGACATCACCGAAAGAAGAGAGTCGTCAAAACGGACAGACCAGTATATCGTTTTTTAGTCAAATAACATCGAATGAAAAAAATTATGAGTGGAAACATGCAAATTCCAAAGAAACATTGTCTCATATAATTCACCACGAAATCTATATATTATGATTCGTAGTAGCGACCATGGTTTGGAGTAGACGCTGTATAGAGTGAAGTCTGATTAATGACAATAGACTCAAGAATCTGACTCTGTTAGGAAAAAAAAAACATGTTTCCATAATTACCCTTCCTGCATTTACAAATGGACAGGCAATAATAATAGCTTTACCAAATTCCTTTGTCGTAACACTGAAATCGAAAGTAGACTTACATGGACTGGAACCAGATTGACTTGGGAAGTGTAGAGAATGCAAGACTTTGAAAACAGGGAAGAGTAATCGCTTTATTATTGATACAAGAGCCGTTTGGGAGAGTATTGTCGGCGGACTTAAAGCATTGTTTATCAAGGTGTGGCACCGTTCCACCAATGGCATGCAAAAGGATTTCAGAAAACAAATTACTAAATTTCGCACTAAAAAGCCACTGCACTGGATGAAAGGGTACGCCGATAAGACCAATATCCCAAATTTGGTATGTGGATATTATACGTTTCGGAAACACTGGCCTAAGGCCTCTTCGTAATCTTGAAGAAGAACACAGTTAAGAAAAACCTATTGCAACTTTGCCATAAGGTTGTGATGTCGTTACGCGTGGAGATTCATGGAGATTTTCACTTAAACATACACATAATCTTAACTGTTCAGGAGTTTAGAAGTGTGCACAGCAAACGGTTTCATGTATATTTGGATCATGAGCTAAAATTTTACGACATGGTACCAACCCAAAATGAAAAATAACCAAAGTGTGAAACTTGTGTCGAAAATATTTCATTCGTCAACCGGCATGATTTCAAACATGATATACGACATGATTTCAAACATGATATACGACATGATTTCAATCATGATATACCACATTTACTTATCAAATTTTCACGAAACTGCCAACATATGTTCGTAACGATTCTGAACTGGCAGGACGTGCTGTAGCTTAAGCATGCACCGTTTTCTACTGCTTTGAACTGTGGATGTATGTATTTTGATCAGTTAATCTATAACTTAATTATAACGCTAAAGAAACAGGCGAGTAGTGGAAGCAGGTTTCGCTTGAAGAAATGGCGGCTGTTGTTAAAGATGAGAGACAGCTTGCTATGAAAGAGATGATTGCCATGCTGAAGTACATGCCATTGCCATAAGTACCGATGGAGCGTGAAATAATGTTGCTTAAGAACAGTTACAATTTTTCTGGATACGTTTGTATAATGTTTGGAAACACACCTGGTAAATTTCTACATATTCGAGTCTCAAATAGGTCGTGTTACATTGGATAGAAAGCACAAACAGCACAGGCGAAGCAAGAATCACACTATTGCTTTCAAAACTGGGACGTATCGAATATGTGATGTAAGCAAACAGCATCTTCAACAGTCAGAACAAGTTCATTACTTCTGGTACATGAGAATCATAGCAGATGATGACTGGTGTGTCTTTGTTCTGATCCGGTTACAGGTTTCCGGTACCTGTTATCTGTCATTTAAGTATGTGCAGTTTGATGTTCAATTTTTGAGTGTGTGTCACAATATATATATATATATATATATATATATATATATATATATATATATATATATATATATATATATATATATATATATATATATATATAAAACTGGTAACCTTATGCTAATAGGGGAAATAATTTTGGAACATCTCTCTCTCTCTCTCTCTCTCTCTCTCTCTCTCTCTCTCTCTGAGTCCGTTGGAGAACGTTGAAGATGGTTCAATTACAGTGATCATTTTGGAGTACTTTTTACAATACCCTTTTTAAAGTAAGGATCTCAGGAATATACATTCTACATTTTACAAAATTTATGCAGGCATCTCAAGTTCAAGTTATTGTTTTCTTTTAAACAGCACAGTTTGTCATAAAAGTGAGAGAATATGTGATGGCAACGTACTAAAGAGTGGAGTGACTATCAATGTGCTGATGTAGCTGCTACTAAAATCTGTGATACTTACGTATTAAATGCTGAAACGTGAGTAAAATCCTTGCTGATTTTTTGCGGGATTGGGTTGCATATGTAGTCATTGGTGATTCTTTGCTATTGTTATAATTTGGATATTGTATGATTACTTTTAAGTGTATGTCATTGTACAACATTGTCCCTGGTTCAGTGTGTTATGTATAATTATTTACAATTTTTTTGTTCGTTAGTTTTATGCTATTGTAATGTACCATTATATGCTGGACTTGTCCAAAATTGAGTTCATTTCTGCTTGACGTAATTGAAATTTTAATTTGTTTAAATTTAATTTATGTAAACAACTAATAATAGCTTCATTATTCTCTATGTGTATAGCTTATTAACAGAATTATTATTCAGGTAAACAAGAAGGACTAAATATGTTGATTTGAGTCAGGGTTTTGGAGATTCATAACTGAAATTTGTATGCTATTGTGTTGTAAATAAACAATGGTTATTAGATCGTTCTAGAATTGTTGTTTTTAGAAAATTCTAATTGTGACCTGGAGTTAAGCAGAGAACTACTATATTATCTTGTGACTGAAGATTTTACCAGTCGTGCTTTAACATCTAGCACTTTTAGTTGTATTATGTCGTGATCAATTTGGGCTTAATTTTATTTTCTACAAATTATTGATTTCAACTGATTATTTTTCTGGAAATACAGAATTGCTCTGATAAAATTCTTGGATCAAGAATATTATTTCTGTGATTCAATAAGAGACTGATGACACATCAATATTTCGTAAGCTATAAAAGACACGTCATCGCATTCACTTTTGGATCTCTTCAGGACTTGAACTTAGTTTTATTCAGAACTTTTTATTGATAGGACTTATGTCTTTAATTCTTGGATTATTTTTGGATTAAATTCGCAATACATTAAAATCTTTTTTCTCTTTTTTCACTTTGTAACCTAGGGAAATAAATTATTTGTTAAATTTAGAAAGCTTGTTGTCGTTTTCTATCTTTTCTGTTACTTATTTTAAAATCCTAGACTCCTAGTAAGTGCCACTAGCCAATGCCCATTAAATGAAGCAATAAAATTGTTAATGGCTAGAACTCAACCGTTGTCTTCTGATGTTAGTAAGCCCATTGCATAACAACATTTCTTACGTTATATAAACAGGAAGCCAAAAGTAATCAAGTTATCATAGGAAGAAGAAGAGTTTATCCTCAAGTAAATCACTGGGTAAACACGGTAGCTTCGTATAGAATATTTATAAAAACACAATCGGATTTCTCCACTGGCATTGACTGACTGATCGAGTCTTGCTTAATTGCACATTAGCACATACCAGACAATATGGTTGCCTTGGCAGCGTAACTAAAGTACACGGGCCATTAAATGTCTAGCGAATTTGATAAGTGTTGACCTGGAACAATTTGCACTAGTCAATGCTAAAATGTACACATATATTATACGTGCGTAAATTTTGTTCATCTTTAAAAATCAGAATGGGGTATATTTTGAACACATATATGAAATGGATAAAATGTCTCCCAATCAGTAGTCTTATTAAAGAATTTGAAAGAATTTAAAATTTTGTTTGTTTAAAAAGCGTTTGTCAACGACTAATGACATAGTTCAGTGGAGAAGAAATTGGGCTAAATTCTCCATCTAAAATTTGATATTTTTATTTCTTTTTGCAGCATGCTAGTGAGGTGATAAGAATGGAGAGATACATAAATTGAGAGACAGCACGAACGTCATGGAATTTATTTCTTTAGATCCATAGCGGAAGTCTCTGATGCCTTGAGATGTGTGAAAGTTTTACGAGGACAGATTAATATTTGATAAATGTCAAATTAAAATTTTGTATGAATGAACTGATACATAGTGCTCAGACAAAATCAAAACAAAACAAAAACCTGATTTTCACTGATGGGAAGTTCCGAACACTACAGTTAAGAGACAAACGACCTATGAAGTCTGATATAAAGCATGTCATGAAGTCTGGTAAAAAGCATGTCATTAAATATGCTGTTGAAAGTCTATACAATAAAGATAATTTGCTTGCATTTAGCAGTGGAATGATACTCCTAAAAAGTTTTGTGATATATTTCGATACAATAAACCCATACTGCAGTACGTATTTCGATACAGTAACACTTAATGAAAATAAAAAAAAAATCATTATAACAGTTACTACTTGAACAAAATGCAACATATACAGGCATTGTTACCTCGTAAGACCCTAGTAGTCAAATGAACATATAAATTTAACATAAAAATGAGACAAATCTTCAAACAATTGAAAAAGTTAAAGTATCAGCAACGAGAAATCTCAATGCTACTTATAGTCATTTTTTTAATTTAAACTTGACATGTGAATTATTTAACACATTTGAACTGTGCGTCTCAATTTTTGTTTCTAGCAAGACGTTAAATAAGTCACTGCATATTTTTCTTGTTGAAAATTAACATATCGATAACCTCTTAACTCAAAGCATCCTTCCGTGCTGTCACAATGCCTCCTGCTGTAATAAAGACCGTCTCGGATGGTACGGAGGTTGCAGGAATGCGTAGGTTTTTCCTGACTACATGTGCAAGGAGCAGAAACATTAAACGTCGAGCATTCCACCATTCTAATGGATCTTCATCCAACATTATTATGGATTCATTCCTGACCCAATCAGCCATATGCTTCACTCTGCGAAGTCTGGATTGATTGCTGTCAATTTTGTTTCATTAGGAACAAGACACAAACATATGAGGCAAAGTGTAGTTTATGCATTATTAATTTTAACTGAAACATATCCCCTGGTCTTGACTTCCCCTTCCCTTACCCATTAAACATTGTCCGAATACCGAATAATGGAACTGTACATAGCTTTTTACATTTTCTTGCGATCTCGTGGTAAGCGTGTAAATAGGAGAAAAAGAAAATATGGTTCTTGAATTAGATTGGAAAAATTTTGATGTATACTCGGATTTGTAAGATGAAAGCAAGACCATGACAAAAATCGCTTTAGAGAAAACCATATTTCGGTATGTATTACCAGAACAGCAATCCGCAAAATACCGGAAGACCAATATATGGTTGCATTACTACTTGCATTTATTTAATAGCTCATGCAATCAGATACAGTTGGTATATTTATCTCTATAATAGCCGTATGTGTAAATCAACATCGCATTGGTTATCATATACCTTAGAAATTTATTTTTGTCCAATGCAAGGCTGATGGGACAAATACCAATTTGCGATTTGCGCAGAGAAATGGCATTGAACCAATCAATGTCACAAGTGCTATTACTCTGTAAAAGGCAGAATTGTACACATAATTATTACTCTAATGCAATATCACCCACACCAGGATCGACCTGATAAATAAAAAAGCGGTCAACAGATATTCACTTCGTGTTATAAACAACATCGCGAACATCTTTCGGCATTGCTTCTTTTTTATGCTTAAGTTGCAGTCATTTAACACCACGACAAACTTTGTTAATGTACAGGAAAACAACAGGCTAAGTTTGGTAGATTTTGTTATTTTTTTTTCCTTCTCAGTTACATGTTATTCAGATATAAACTTCCGGTTCCCTATTAAAATTCTGTCAGTATATTATATATGTGAAGTATGTCTATTTTGAATAAAGTCTAAACTCCTCTTGGTCTGGACTAAAATATGGTAGCACAAAGTTTTTTTTTACAACCTACAGCAATTGTATATTAGAAATTATACACATAGTCAACCAGATATTTATATTGTTATCGGCATATCTGAAAGAGATGACGTCAAGTAAACATCGCAATAAAACTGGTAATTTTGGAGGACGTCACCGAAACAAATAGTTAGGTATCGATGCGGTTAGACGATTATAAGGGCTAATTGATAATACACTGTCAAATGCAACAAGTAAGACAAAATTTATAAGATGGAGAAAACGATAGAAATTCCACACAAATTGTTCACTCACTTTCTTCCTCAATATTCCACGACATCTATAGTGGATGGTTCGTAGTAGTAAGTGTGACTTGAAATAGAGGAACCACGAGTGATCGAGTGGTCTAAAGCGCTCTCAATTACGGATCACTGCCATCTCACCTCTGCGTGGGTTCGAGTCTAAGATTCGGCTAATGTGGATATGTGAGAAAGCTTGCCAGTAGCTTCTCGTGAGTCGGTGGTTCTTTCCGCGGATTTCCAGGTTTCTTCCTCCACCATAATTACTGTCCGCCATGTATAGCCTATCATGTGCTGAAAAATGGCTTTAAGCCCGACAGCAACAACAACAACAACAACAACAACAACATCAACAACTTGAAATAGAGGATGTACAGAGTGAAATCTGAGAAACATTTTGATTATAGACTCACGAATTTTTCTGTTCAAAAGGCATACTCCTACCACTATCCTTCAAACTTGTACACGTGACCCAGCAATAACAATAATAGTCTGAAAGGCTCTCCGTAACATTACCTTAGAATCGAAAGAAGACCCACGTGGACTGGGAACAGTTTTATTGATGAGGATTCAACGAGGGTTTTCAAGGATGCAACAAGTCCCAACTAAAAATCGAGAAGGGCAATCACTTTAATATTAATGTAAGACTGTTTGGAGCAGTACGGTCACCGGAAATGGATCTGTATACCTGAATCAAATGCTGCTTATATCGGATTCATCAGGCCTGAAGCATAGAACATTTCACAATCTTGCAAATGGCTTACAGCTAAAACATGTTTCTAGAACGTTACTGTAATGTTGTGATTTAGTTACCTGCAGAAATAACGCCGTAGAAGCAAATAAACATGATTTTAATAGTCCTCAAAGTTCAAAAGAATACAAAATTTGTTCATAACACACGCAATCAGTATAACAAGGTAATTTTTGATAGATTTTTATATTTTCTTCTAGTCAAGTACATGTTAGGGAAATATAAACGTCGGGTTCCCTATTAAATTTTTAAATATCAAGTTCTGTCAGTTATATATATATATATATATATATATATATATATATATATATATATATATATATATATATATATATATATATATATATATATATATATATATATAGAGAGAGAGAGAGAGAGAGAGAGAGAGAGAGAGAGAGAGAGAGAGAGAGAGAGAGAGAGAGAGAGAGAAAGAACTTGAACGTAAAATATGTCTATTTTAAACAGACAAGTCCTTGTGCTCTGGACGAAAGTATGGTAGCACACCGTGGGTTATAATCTACAAGAAATGTACATTAAAAACTGCACATGTAGTTAACCAGACGAAAGTATGGTAGCACACCGTGGGTTATAATCTACAACAAATGTACATTAAAAACTGCACATGTAGTCAACCAGATAATTATATCTTTATCGGCATTTCTGCAGGAGACGAATCCAAACATACATTACAATTCAACTGGTAATTTGGAAGACATCACAGAAAGAAAAGTTGAGATGTGGACTTGTAATAGGACTTCCATTGCACCAAATAAAATAAGATTTATTATAGGCCTAAGAAGGAGATAAAACCTGCAAATCCAACAGAAACTGCGCCCTCACTGCCTGTCTCAATACACCACAGAATCTATTTTGAATAGCTCTAAGTAGTGAGTGTAGCTTGAAATAAACGATGCACAGATTGAGATCTGGGGAAGAAACGTGATTAGACTTATGAATTTGGTTGTTTTGAAAATCATCAGACATTTTGTGTCATCTAGATCATTGTCCTGCACCATTGCCGCTAGAAGTAAATCTAGAACATTGCCAATGGGTTAGAACTCGGAAGCTGATGCATGCTATTGGAAAGTCATGTCTAATTTCTCTCGTGATATGAACAGGAAGTTAATGTAATCGATCAATCACAAGCAGAGGCGGACGGGTTTATCATCTAACAAACGACGTATCACTGGATATATTGGGTAGTTTCACCTGGGATACATTACCCGTATCCTCCATTAACATTGCTTGAGTGTTGTTTGATTGCACATCAGCACATTCTAGACAATAATGTGCCATTAGCAGGTTAAAATAAAGTCTTCACGTAAGAAATATCCTTGAGACAGTATTAAAATGTTCGCAGATTTCTGTGGGTTTCTTTTTTTAAATACAAATTAGCTGTGTATAATTTGACTACCCAAAAACCGACTGACAGGATAGTTATCCAGGACAGTGTTTTTGGTGGACCCGGATATTGAGGTCAACCTAATAATATTTTTGGATTACAGACTGTTAAATGGAAAAGTGCAAAATTGACATTTACCACATGTTGCTGGCAACATTTGAAATATCATTCGACCTTGCTTTCTCATTCTTCTTTTTAATTGTAGTTGCTTAATACCATGGAAAAGTTTGTTATTGCACAGGAAAACACATGGTGCATGTCTCTGTGGCAGGTTTTGCGTTTGCACAAAGACTTTACAGGATGCACATGTGTATCCAGGTATTTTTATATTAAATAAACTAATTAATATATTCATAGTGGTCACATTGAGTGGTGGTAGGCAGACCCTGTTTCCATAGCCCAGTTAAAGCAGAAACACTCGTGTCTATTAGAATGACAGAAGCCAAACCAAGACGTAGCGCTTATATAATTAAATAGACACACCGTAAGATCATTTATTTCTCCAAACTGTTGTATATTTTCCGCTTTCTCGGTATGAGGTGACATTACATATATCGATCGTGTGCATTTCTACTTGTTCAAGAGAAAAATTGTTCAACTATCTGCCCATCATAGTTCAATTTATCCAATGATGCAAAGTACATAATTTTGTTTATTTTGGACCATGATCGCGTTTTCAGGGTTTATATCAATCCACTAGTTCTAGCGTATGCATGCTCATATCATGGATTTGTTTCCGTATATGCTTATATAAATTCCCTGTTTTCACTTTATGCTTTATCAATCCATTTTCAGTGTATGATTATATCAATTACCTGTTTACAGTGTATGGTTATAAAAATTCCGTTTCTAGAGTATGTTTATATTGATCCATGTTTCTGTGTGTACTTTTATCAAATCCCTTTTTCTAGTATATGCTCAGTATCAATTACCTGTTAACAGTGTATGCGTATAACAATTACCTGTTTCAGTGTATGCTTATATTAGTTGCCTGTTTTCAGCGTATTGCTTATATTAATTTCATGTATACATTGTATGCCTTTATCAATTCCTTGTTTTCATTGTATGTTTATATCAATGCCCTGTTTTCAGTGCATGGTTATATCAATTACATGTTTTCAGTGTATGCTTATATCATATCCCTGTTTTCATTTTATGCTTTTATCAATTCCCTATTTTCAGTGTATGCTTACATCAAATCCCCGTTTTTATTGTATGCTTATATCATTTCCTATTTTTAATGTACACATATGGCATGCTATGACACTATTTATAAAAGGTAGGGTGAGATACATAAACGGATTTATGCAAAGGTATTAGAGAAATGTTAAGTACATTTTTTGAATTAATTAATTTTAAACACTGTGTATCATTTTCTTGGTCGTATGGTTTCATAAATTATTTATTTGCATTGTAAATTAAATCAACAGGACATTAGTCTTCGCTACATCAGCCTCGCATGGAGCGTGGATGAAATTAGAATGATTCATAACATATTTACATTCTTCTACACATACAGCATGAAATATTCGGGAAGTATAGCAGTCTATGAATCTGAATATGATTGAAATTAGTGTTTATAAAACACGATAGACCTATACTGAAACATTATCTACATATTTCCATGTACCATGGCTCTAAATTCCACCTCTTCAACCTATCGAGAGCAAGGGTGAATCTAAAAAAAACTTGTTCCTTTCAGCTTTTACCAAGATAATATCAAAACATTATGAACGTGAATATAATAGGTCTACAGCAAGTCACTAACTCACACTACGCAATAGTCACTAAATAAATAAGTTCCTCTGCTATCAGGCCATTTACTATCCTTACGCCGACCAACTCTGAGGTCACTTTTGTATGCTAAGAGCAGTAAATTAGTTCTAAAACGCGTGTCCTTATTACTATGTTAACCTTAGTGATTCACTGAAGTAAATCTATGAAGTAATTTTTATCTAAGCTCAACGTTTTCAAAAAGTGTGTTAATATATACTTTTGATAAGCTTAAAATGGCCGATGCTTATTGGAGCTCTTCCGTTGTCAAATCTTCATCTTTGAAGGTGCTTAATTTTGCATTTTGTAAAGCTCTTTCGTTTTGGAGGTAAGTAAATCTCACTTGTAGATCGCAATCCCATAATGCCTAAATAGAAGTGATCAGTTTAACAACCCCTCACCCCACCCCACTCGAATCCCACCCACCCCCAAACCCCCACCTGAACTTCTAAAGTTTAGATACTAACTTCACCTCTCGCTCATAATGTTAACGATTGCTAAAGAATATTCACACTTGATAAGTATACGACTCAGCCGATTTTGTGAGCAGTGATCCCACCTTTAGCACAAATTATATCTGTAATACTCATTGTATAAACTTAGTAATTCGTTTCAATTGTTATAAGTTGCTTGATGTGTAACTGAAGAGCTTTCAAAAGCGTTCATGACAATACAATACTAACTTTCAAATGAAGATATGTTCTCAAAAAGCCCCTTCCCCACCCAATGTTTTCAATTACAACTTACAAGCCATGATCCATGAATCTAATAGTTGCCATTCTTAATTTGCAAAAAGAAATTACGTATGGTTAATCTGTCTTTCTTGATGGTCCCAGTTTCAACAAAAAACTACTTTGATCAAATTTGACACTATGTAGAATATACATGCTCAGTATATGTATGATTTGGATTTCGTTTCCCTGGGTGGAGAATGAAGGTGGAGGATGAAAAAGGATTGATGAACTAACATTTACAGTTAGGTAAGATTTTTCACAACTTATACAGGCTTTCTATAATAAAATGAAGTGAGACTTTTAGCATGCCACGTAAATTATAATACCAGAAGAAGTGCTAAAGAATAATTATATTACAGAAATAATACATTACAGACAGAAAAAAGAGTGCCTTTAGAAGATCAATATATTTTGCACATTGGGGGTGGGTGGAATAACTGGGAAATGCTTTGAATGATACAGTAGATCATGACGCTTTTCAATATTGAGTCACTATGTGAACACCGTAGTGTTTGGTAAAAGACAGAGTAATTAAGTAGATATGTATATACTACTAGAATTTATTTACATGTAAATGAAGTTTCGTGTTTCTGTGTTATGCTAATGGCACCGATGTGTCACACGAAGAATATGAGACCATCTTGTGTTTTCTCTTTGAGTCCTTGTCTTTGACACTGGGGACCTAAATTAAGAGGCAAACCACATACTTAATGATATAATATACGGAGATTTACATGCATCATGTCGTATCACTTCGAATATGTTGTGATACACTTATTAGAGAATCGTGGTATTACTCGTATGCCGATTTAACAGGGTATTGTGGTGGTATGTACTACGGTAGTTTTTCACTGTATCGGTACCTCGCTAGTTGATGTTAAGAACGAATATCCGGCTATTCCCGAGTAATCTTGTTATAAATTTAATATCAAAAGTTTTCATAGTAAAATAATTCTAAACATTCTTAATGTTTTTTTTTTAAATAGCTGTATTTGTCAAATATTAGAAATATAATTATATTTATGAAACTTTGATCTCATGTGTGACACTTATCACTTATATCAGAATGACGGCTGATGTTGTGAAAGATATTTGGGCCAAATCCACCGTTTCGAAAATTTTCAAATTATGAAGAAGACTATAATTTTTTCTCAGTTACTTACTTTAGTATACTAGTGTGTTTAGTACATGCACTCCGTTGCAAGACCGACCATCATATTAAGATCTTCAGGAGAGCTGTTGTTTGAGTTGTACAGAATTGCATCCATCTATAATCAGCACAGAAATTTTTACAGAGTATCAGCTATAGTGTAAGTAAGTAGTTCCCAACCCCCAGGTCGCGACGCAAATCAAGATATCGAAGACGTTCTGGAATGTCGCAGAGGATGGCCAGATTATTTTAGAGTGGCAAAACAAACATAATCAAAATACGGAAACGTAGTAGTGAGGCTCAGAAAAAAATATAGTTAGGGTCGCGGTCAGAAAAGGTTTGGAATCGCTATTTAGATATCTCATTTTAATTATATTGTTAGATGACACCAATTTTAGCATACACACAGCATATTCATCTTTTTTGAGGTCCTAACCATTTAATTGAGGTGGTATGTGACATTCTTTCTAGCCAGGACCTTTTTTCCTTAAACACAAGATAATATATAATTTTTGTAATAATATGGATTTAAGATGGTGTTATTTTTCTACAAACCTGAACAGTATATTGTTTCCAGCTATTTGAGCGGAGAATGCCTCTGCATCAGAAACATAAAATATGTCTCTAATATAGCTGTGATATATGTCACGGAATTGTAAAAATTTATTCCTTTATTAAATAAATATACTCGGATTTCGATTTCCATGTACAATGATACCCGAGGGTGATCAATGTATATTCTACAATATTTCGAAACAGTGTGTTCGGTTGATCTTGCGCTGCACGTGAGGAGTGCTTTAGACGGGAAAAACCGAATGCATGAATTAGACGATGTTGAACTACATTTCCTGTGTACAACTGCTTTAAGTTACAACCAAATCCTTACATTAGGAACCGTTTTGTCGATCGTAGGTCTACTTTGAGACCTAGATATCTCCAGCTGTAGAGGTATGTAATTTATTCGTTTATATGCATTGTAAGTTATATCTATTGTATTATCATGTTAAGATTGCATTTAATGAATGATCATTTAGTGCATTATGAGTGTTATGGTATCAATTTACTTCTGAACCTGTTTAGTGTTTGTCAATTTATAATGCAAGACTGATAATGTATATAACTTACCGTATATACCGTCGTTGCGTACTACTGTATATACCAGTGTCGTGCGTAGTACACGGTATTGGATATTTTTCAGCTGTGTTGGTGTAGAGCTGTGTTGGTGCTGAAGAGCTGTGTTGGTGCTACAGTGCTGTGTTGGTGCCGAGCTGTGTTGGTGCTGTTTGTGCCGAGCTGTGTTGGTACTGTGTTGGTGCCGAGCTGTGTTGGTGTAGAGCAGTGTTGGTGCTATAGAGCTGTGTGTATGCTGCGTTTGCAGTGCTGTAGAGATGTGTGTTTATACTGCGTGTATAGCTGTGTAGAGCTGCGTGTGCTGTGTAGAGCTGCGTATGCTGCGTGTGCAATGCTGAGCCGTGATGTGTGTATGTTTTCGAGTGTTTCGAATATTCAAACGTTGCTAGTCCGGTTAAGAGTGATTAGGCGTTGCAGACCAAAGTGGTGGGCGCTGATTTTTTAAAACCGGAATCAATGGTGGTCAGGTGACTGCGAAAAATCTTTGCTTGTTTTACCAGTGGAACTGGTAGCAAAGAGTTAAGGGAGTATATACATTGCTCCAGATATATAATAATTTGGATGTGGGCTAATGCAGTTTTTTTTGGTAATAACCAATGTTTAATTATTTTGAGTAAAACTATCAATTCGTTATTTTGAATGAACTAGTGTGTGTGTGTTGTTTGTGTGTTGTGTTGGTGTTGTGTGTGTGTTCTGTGAGTGTTGTTTGTGGTGTGTGTGTGATGCGTGTGTGTTGCGTGTGGTGTGTATGTGTGGTGTGTGTGTTGTGGGTGTTGTGTGTGTTGTGTTTGTTGGGTGTTGTGTGTGTTGTGTTGTGGGTGTTGTGGGTGTGGGCGTGTGACCACTTAGGCGTCATAAGATCTGTTATTACCTTAATTGCTAATTTTATCAGCCAATCAGATGAAGTCTCATATCTTCGCCTTTGGGACATCGATCAATATAACTGAAAATCATCATTGTGTGCCGATCAATTTGATTCACTTTCACATTCTTAAAGCTGCATTTCCATTGGCTAACTCAAAGATCATCAGGTCACCAGAACATGACTCCTCAGCAGTCGCTATCAGGTCTTCACCCAGGACTATGAATATCTGATTTGAATCCAACTGAGTCATATCCCTACGATGTCGGCAGTGTGGCAGTTTATAGTGATGTTGATGACAGGGCGTACATGTATGCCCAGTCACATGATCCTGACAACACTGACTAGTCCCTACGCTAAGCCCTTAATGCTGAGCGCCAAGCGAGGCAGCTGCTAGTACTGTACCAGTACTATATAAGTCTTTGGTACAACTCGGCCTGAATTCGAATCCGCGACCTGATGCATCCAAGGCTGATGCTCTAAACAATAGTGTCATTATTTCATATTTGTATCAACAAGCTCTTTAATGTCAGCATGGTGACTTTTACAGGTGACAGGGTGTCAACTACAATGTAAGCTTAGTCATCCTAGTTTATTTATAGTTGCTTGACGAACAGGTATACAATAATTAACATGCACACCGCAAATTCATCTACTATAAGGTACTGACATTTATTGTGGTGGGGTAGAGGCGCAATTCTCTTTATAACTAAGATATTTTATTTTCCTTTATCACATAATTAGTAATTATTTTCCTAATAATATGGACATGTTATTAATTGGCTGTAAATCAGAGCAATATATTGTTTGAGTGTCGGAAATTTAGAAAGAAAAAGGGGTCCTGATCCAGAAAAGTAACTTGTTCCCTAAAATAACTGTTATACCATGGTATTCATAGCGGTATGATCAGAAATAACGCGATGAAAAGTTTTCGTGGTACCCAGCTTTACATTTTGGTCTCCACACTAGAACATAACGTGTACATTTATATCTGTTGTTACACAAGACCGAGTAAGTATCTGTACTTCTATTGCATCGACACTAAATAACCTATTTGTGTTACTGTGCTGAGCATCAAACTAGACACAAAGCTGAAATAATTGGTAAATTATGAAATGGACTTTTGACTGTAGGTAATAAATCATGCATATCGTTATGCTCTATGAACATGGATTTTTACGGTGCCTGTTTCTTTTCCAGACTGATAAAACTGGCATTTTTCTGGAGAAAGTTTTTTTTTCTCAAGGTATTATACATTTAATTAGAAAGACAATGTGTTATTAAGAAAGAGGCTGTTCCACCCCCACCCCTATCCCATCTTTTTCGTATATCATATGCAATACATTAAACACACCAGAACATGAACCAGGTCTTATAACATTATGTCCTAAAAAGTGTGTGTGTGTGCGTGTGTGTGTGTGTGATTTGGATTTTTAAAGTAGCTTTAATAACATTTCAGTCATATCGCTACGATGTCTGCAGCGTGGCAGTTTATAGTGATGTCTTGCACTGTAGCATCATGCCGCATATATGTAGCTCCATGACCTACCCAGTCACGTTATCCTGACACCAGGCTGACCAGTCCAAACACTAACCTCTTAATGCTGATCGCCTAGCGAGGCAGCTGTTAGCACCATTCTTATAAGTTTTTTTTTCCCATAACCGGGCACAGAATCGTTAAGCTTTAGAGCTTAATAACAAGGATTCTGATTTCTTTTCGTGAAGATTGGTTCTATTGATGAAGATAAAAACTGACAGGTTGGTGTTCATGCATATTGTACAGAGTCCGCGTCTGCTTCACGTAACAAGACCATATTTCTGGTATCAACGAGGGGATTATTAATGTCAGGAAATTCTTAATAATATAATTGTTCGATTCATCCTAATCACTCACTCTCCTTTTTCATGTTTTCAACTAATTTTGTTATTCAGACCGAAAAGGTTACAAATATAAAATGGATACTCTAAGGTTGAGGTGATATCTTACAGATAGCTTCCACGGGGTGTAAGTACTATTCATTTTATTCCTTTAAATGTTAATAGTGTACATTTGTGAACAATTTTGGAAGAAATATGATATTTTATAACCAGGAAATTATAAACTTCAGATCACCACTCGAAGAAAAGATTTCGAACTTGCGACAGAGATTTTTTAATGGTATTCTAATGGTTCATATATACAGGTTTGAGATATATGCTTATTTGCCGTCAGCAAGCACTAGACTCTGCCATTGATACAGATATGCAGGTTTATGTGATATATGCTTATTTGCCGTCAGCAAGCACTAGACTCTGCCATTGATACAGATATGCAGGATTATGTGATATATGCTTATTTGCCGTCAGTAAGCACTAGACTCTGCCATTGATACAGATATGCAGGTTTATGTGATATATGCTTATTTGCCGTCAGCAAGCACTAGACTCTGCCATTGATACAGATATGCAGGTTTATGAAATATATGCTTATTTGCCGTCAGCAAGCACTAGACTCTGCCATTGATACAGATATGCAGGTTTATGAGATATATGCTTATTTGCCGTCAGCAAGCACTAGACTCTGCCATTGATACAGATATGCAGGTTTATGAGATATATGCTTATTTGCCGTCAGCAATCACTAGACTCTGCCATTGATACAGATATGCAGGTTTATGTGATATATGCTTATTTGCCGTCAGCAAGCACTAGACTCTGCCATTGATACAGATATGCAGGTTTATGAGATATATGCTTATTTGCCGTCAGCAAGCATAAGACTCTGCCATTGATACAGATATGCAGGTTTATGTGATATATGCTTATTTGCCGACATTAAGCTCTAGACTCTGCCATTGATACAGATATGCAGGTTTATGGTATGAATATTTGCTTCACAACTTATGGAGTCTGATATAAACTGATGCAGATATGCAGGATTATGGGATATTTAGATTATTTCTCGTCAGGAACCACAAGACACTATATTATATCACTGATACAGATATGGGATATATTATTTGTCCTCAGAAACTATTGGACTCCGACATTGATATAAACTGAGACAGATATGCAGGATTATGGGATATGTGGTTATTTCCCATCAGGAACCACAAGACACTAGACTCTGTCACTGAGTTAAAGTGAGTTAAATGATTTTTAGATACTCTACACTACATCTGGGTACCTCGAAAAATTTTGTACCACAGTGTATCACATTATATTAGGGACCAAGACTTGAATGTTCTGGAGAAGTGTCCTTATAATTTTTCTATATTACCGTCTGCCAGTC
>JAEAOA010001935.1:1050000-1055000 GCA_016746295.1 Potamilus streckersoni
TAGTTTTATTCGTAAAGAGAGAATGTTTGTACAGTGGTTGTACATTCTCATACGCGCATGTATGCCAGAGGGCAAAACAGAGAAAACAGAATGTAGATTATCCTCATTAAAACGAATGAATACGATAAATAATGTCAAAGAACGAATGGCAAATAATACAGAATATGTACTATGAATACTTCTTCTTCTTCTTCTTCTTCTTCTTCTTCTTCTTCTTATAATAATAATAATAATAATAATAATAATAATAATAATAATAATAATAATAATAATAATAATAATAATAATAATAACAAGAACAACAACATGTGCATCTGCAAACTAAAGGACAATGGTTTTGCCTCGAGAATGATTAGCTATGCTAATTTTGGAAGGATGTCCATTATTCGATGCCCTTTAATGCAAATGTAGAGAGTAAATAATTTCTTTGTTATATTCTCTGGTATTGTTCATTAATATATGCAGCCCACATCCGCTCTTACCAAGGATTTCGGCACTGCTGCCCTGGATAGATCTCGCCACCTGCTTCAAAAAGAAGCACGTGACTAATATTATTATTGAAAATCTGATCTTTATGAAATCTCTAAAAGATCATTCATTTATATTCTAGAATTAACATACCAGGTAATAATTCGGGATTTTTCGAGACTTGGAGGAAAATTATTGACAGTTGTATTTATAGCAGTGCTAGTTTTGAGAGATTATGCATTTGCTTATGGAAAGTCGGTGCGGGAAAGATATTTTCAACCCAAGTAATTAGTCAATTGCCAGGAGCAAAGGTCATAATGTATGACTGCATGGATAAGTGTCGTAAAATGGGCCGTCCTTAAATGCTTATCATATGGTCTTATCTAGATATCGCTAAATATACGTATTTAGTAATTTGAGGTAGGAATAATTCTTTGTACTGGGTGTATAGGTCGTGTTTTGTACTTGATGCCGTGAAACACTAATATTCTGCTTGGAAATGCTTACTGACAAATCATACAAATCTGAAACAAAACACACACACATGTGAATTTAGAGTTTGTGTGTGATCATTAGGTGAAGAAAGCTAAATTACGGGAAGGAAACGGCTTAGTTCTCTTTTACGATGTTGCCCGATCTAAATTTAATACTAAAATGGGTATTAAGACCATGTTGTGTTGGAGTTAAGTTAGATACTAAATGGGTATTAAGACCATGTTGTGTTGGAGTTAAGTTAGATACTAAATGGGTATTAAGACCATGTTGTGTTGGATTTAAGTTAGATACTAAATGGGTATTAAGACCATATTGTGTTGGAGTTAAGTTAGATACTAAATGGGTATTAAGACCATGTTGTGTTGGAGTTATGTTAGATACTAAATGGGTATTAAGACCATATTGCGTTGGAGTTAAGGTTAATACTAAAATGGGTATTACGACCATATTGTGTTGGAGTTAAGGTTAATACCAAAATGGGTATTAAGACCAATATTGTGTTGGAGTTAAGGTTAATACTAAAATGGTATTACGACCATATTTTGTTGCAGTTAAAGTTAATACTAAAATGTGTATTAAGACCATATTGTGTTGGAGTTAAGCTTAATACTAAAATGTGTATTAAGACCATATTGTGTTGGAGTTAAGGCTAATACTATAACGTGTATTAAGACCATATTGTGTTGGAGTTAAGGTTAATACTAAAATGTATATTAATACCATATTTTGTTGGAGTTAAGGTTAATATCAAAATGTGTATTAAGACCATATTGTGTTGGAGTTAAGGTTAATACTAAAATGGGTATTAAGACCATATTGTATTGGAGTTAAGGTTAATACTAAAATGGATATTAAGACCATATTGTGTTGGAGTTAAGGTTAATACTATAATGTGTATTAAGACCATATTGTGTTGGAGTTAAGGTTAATACTAAAATGTGTATTAAGACCATATTGTGTTGGAGTTAAGGTTAATATTAAAATGTGTATTAGACCATATTGTGTTGGAGTTAAGGCTAATACTAAAATGTGTATTAAGACCATATTGTGTTGGAGTTAAGGTTAATACTAAAATGTGTATTAAGACCATATTGTGTTGGAGTTAAGGTTAATACTAAAATTGGTATTAAGACCATGTTGTGTTAGAGTTAAGGTTGATACTAAATGGGTATTAAGACCATGTTGTGTTGGAGTTAAGGTTAATACTAAAATGGATATTAAGACCATGTTGTGTTGGAGTTAAGGTTGATACTAAATTGGTATTAAGACCATATTGTGTTGGAGTTAAGGTTAATACTAAAATGGTTATTAAGACCATGCTGTCTTGGAGTTAAGGTTAATACTAAAATGTGTATTAAGACCATGTTGTGTTGGAGTTAAGGTTGATACTAAATGGGTATTAAGACCATGTTGTGTTGGAGTTAAAGTTAATACTAAAATTGGTATTACGACCATATTGTGTTGGAGTTAAGGTTAATACTAAAATGTGTAATAAGACCATGTTGTGTTGCAGTTAAGGTTAATACTAAAATGGATATTAAGACCATATTGTGTTGGAGTTAAGGTTAATACTAAAATTGGTATGAAGACCATGTTGTATTGGAGTTACACCTTCAGCCCTCGACTTTTCAGTAATTTAGGCGTCATATTGATGAGAGGAAAGTTTCCCTTTCAACCAACATTTATACGATTTTTCATCTGGTTAGGGAATGTTACAGTTGCCCCAGGTAAATATTTTCAAGACAAGCCTTACAGGTCATTGTGAGTATTAATTAGGGATTTTTAAGTATACAGTTAGCTTTAGTATGAAAATTGCTGCCAACTTACATTTGAAATGAGTATTTTAAGCGTTTCAGCCGAGTGCGACTAACTTTCATCGAGTGTAACTGATATGTCAATGCAACAGCTGATTGGTCGAAATCAAGTTGGTGGTAATGACGTAGAAGTGTTATAATTCATTAGGATATTTAGCTGTCTTCCTTTTATTTTTTACTGCGCTTGTGCATACCTATGTAGAATGTAGGTGTGACCATCATGGATAAATTAGTACCGAAATTAGTGGAAATTGAGACTATTGGTATTCTTCTTTCAAATGCAAGTTAGATATTTGTTTTGTGAAGTAATAAGTAAACGTAAACGACAAAAAGACCGATTTAGTTTGATGCCAAAGGAGACTGGTACAAGGCAGTCAACGAAAAAAGCCGTATTTTCCGATAAGACTTATAAATACCCGCTGATATGTTTTCCCAGAGTTTTCGCTTTAAAAAGATACACGATGCCAAAGCTTTTAAAACATGACAAACTCAAAGTTAAAAGTTGCTGAAAAATTGTATAATTTGTGCAAAGCAAACGTTTACAATTTTATTCCGTGTGTATTTCTCGCAATTTTTTTTACATAACACATGTCAAAGCCTATTGCAAAAAAAACTTAAATTTCTTTGATCTACTATTAGAAAAATGTAAGAATGTAAGATACATACCTTTCATGACAAACTTAGGATTCTGCATTGTTCCAAGTTGTCTTCCTAGATGCAAAAACAGTTTCCGAATCAATCTACTCGCTCCTATATGAACGTGAAAAGTGCGTGAAACACTTTATTCACATCTCGTCTCAAGTTAAGTTACGCCCAGTGTGTTGGCGTCAGAGAGACAGGTGAACAAAACATAATTGATTCTTTCCCTCCATAAAATAATTTCCGTTCCCACCTCAACCCGCAAGCTCAATAGCTCAGATAAATACACCCATTTACGGCATGCATTAGACAATCTAACAAGTTCTGAATTTTTAATTAATATTCCAAAATTGAAGGAATGATTCGATGTTCTATTTAGTTTTAAGTACTAAAAATCAGAAACAATCAGCAGCAGAATGGTTTCAATTAAGGAAAGTAAAAAGAATAAAATCATTCAGATTATATCCACTAAATTTTTGTTTCCTTAAGTAAACTTAGGGAACATCGTTGTTGTCTTAAGTTGTATGGTTTTAATACATGGAGTTGTTACAAGATTAAATGTTGTGTATTTATAGCTCTATACATTGTTTATTATATAATATGCAAAAATTATTATGTTTTATAATGTATATGATGTCTTTAATATAGTATATGCAGTTGTTACTATGTATGCTTTTTTTCCACGTGCTTGTTATTGTATGTATTAGCATTATATTATGTACATTTCTAATTAAATGATAAGAAGCTTTAATTATATGATATACATTCATTAATACTTAGCAAACAAGGACTTGACATGCTGTTCAGACTTCGTTATCTAAATTGGATGTTTTGCTTTACGTTATGCATCTTTATTATCGGATGTTGATGCTATACGTTATGCATTTTTATTTTACGATGTCCTAACTTATGCACGGTTACAAAAGAACATGTTTTGCAATTCGGCCAAAAATCGTACCCACCCCCATGGTATAATTACATGTGGCATAATATATATATATATATATATATATATATATATATATATATATATATATATATATATATATATATATATATATATATATAATATCTCTCTTAATTATTTCATTCCTAAACTTTTATGGTAACGCTTTCGTATGAGATTTTCTTTGATAGATATACCTCTGTCGAGAGAGAGAGAGAGAGAGAGAGAGAGAGAGAGAGAGAGAGAGAGAGAGAGAGAGAGAGAGAGAGAGAGAGAGAGAGAGAGAGAGAGAGAGAGAGAGAGAGAGAGATCAGTCCACACTACACTAATATTCAAAGGATTTATAGTTTTCATTGATTTCTTAACCGACAAGCAAATGCTTAAATGCTGGAATATGTTTACTCACGTCTTTATTCGGCATCGGTCTCAATTAACCACGAAGAAATTAAGGTTTTACATTTTCAGGCACTAGACAGACAAAACAAAAAGTGAAAAACCGATAAAAGAAAAAGTAGCTTACTTGGATCTTTTGTCAAACTGTTTAATACTATAAATGTAGTTTTTCAGCATGGATAGTGGAATGAAATTGACATATACAGACAAGAAGCCATAACCCACCTAATTTTTTAGACCACACG
>JAEAOA010001935.1:1057500-1120000 GCA_016746295.1 Potamilus streckersoni
TACGGGGCAATATTATAAAACCGGTCAAAGTCATCATATACAAATCAACGGAGATAATCGACTTAGATGACTCATAAGTCAAAATGATATAATTTGGAAGAGTATGAAAGAGGAGAGTTTCTGGGAAATAGAGTGATACAGTTGTATGTGGCGGAGAATCGCTGATAAATGGCAGTCACATGCTGAATTGCGCTATGGATAATAGAGCAATGTCAAAAGCATCACGCTAACTTTATCAATTTACTTGAATATAACCACTAAAATAAAGTTCTTGTGTAAATACATATTTTAAAAAATAAATGAATAAAAATTTCGACAAAGAATATTATCGCAATCGCTAAGTCGTCGTAAGGAACGTTATGATGATAAACCAGAAGTATGTATTTACAAAGGCTATTACAATCGGAACCTTTTCGGCCATTTCCGTCAAGTGGAGAAAGAGCCAGAGATGTAATGCAATAACATTTGAAAACTATAATTGGACAAAGTTTGTTCACATGGTGCATATAATATTTTGATCAAACAATTGAAGCTGCATCTAAATTTGGTCAATTATTTTGTTATAGGGAGTTGTATACAACATCTGTCTGTCTACTCTCCCACCTACCAAACTCTCTCTCTCTCTCTCTCTCTCTCTCTCTCTCTCTCTCTCTCTCTCTCTCTCTCTCTCTCTCTCTGTATATATATATATATATATATATATATATATATATATATATATATATATATATACACACACACACACACACACACACACACACACACACAGCGCCCCGGTTGTCCGAGTAATCTAAAGGGTTGACCTCTACCGATAACAGTCATCTCATCGATGTCGCTCGGGTTCTAGTCTCGTTGGCTCGGCCGATGTGGGTATGTGAGAAAACTTGCAAATATTTTATCGTGTGTACTTAGTTCTTAATGGGGCTTTTTTTCTAGCGTTCTTCCTCCGCGATCTATACTGGCCGGCATGTATATATTGTCATGCGCTGAAAAATGGCTGTAAAACCAAAGCAACACCCCATGTATGTATGTATGTATGTATGTATGTATGTATGTATGTATGTATGTATGTATGTATGTATGTGGAATTAGTACACAATTAATAAAATCCGGTTCAGTACCCACGAATGTAGTCCCAGTCTATTTTTAGATCACTTTTTCCGGTCTAAATTTAGTGGTGATACTAGAGTCAGATTTTGGCATTCTTGGTAAGGATTTAAAGGCAATTGTTTATTCTTTAAAATGTGAGCTTATGGTGTGGTTGTCTGTGTGTATTTCGGCGACAGTGCACATTGAGTAATAAGGTCATGGTGATGATCCGGAAGTGAATTCTGTGTTCCGTTGCCTGGTGTTTTGTTTACAATTCAGCCTCTCAAAAAAATGCAGGTCAACCCTTGACAAGAACTAAACCGTAAAGTCATCTTTGAAGGTATTTTAGATTAACATATGATTTGTATTGATTGTCACACAGTGGAAAGTTCAGTACTGAGAAACAAATGTAGAGAATATATAGTGAAATTAATTGTGTACTATGTCCTGTCAGTAAAAACCTGAAACTGATATAAAATTTTTATTATTAATGACATACACATGAAATTTTAATAGGTTATGTATATTGACTTTAAAAATATAAAAATGAAATTGAAAATAAAAAAATAATTTTAATTTTAAAAATTTAAATGAAATTTAAAAAACAATTAAAAAAAAAATTTCCACCAAGTATACACATATATAATATTTATTTGGAATGATATGAAAATATATCAGCATATAAATACTCCTACACCATATACAAGCTCAAATCATGGATATTTGTCAAATTTGATCAGAGAAAATATCTTTATTAGTCAAAATGAGACCCACATTTAAAATACATGAAGACAAAATTCTACTTTGCTTTGTACCTTTAGGTCATTGAAACTATTTATTTGGGGTCCAAACAGTTAATTTATGTGTTTATGATGGGGTGACTTCCTGAGTAACACATATCTGCTTGTATAGCTATCAGTAATTGTTTATACACATAGTTATAGGGTATTTAGTGAGAGGACAGAGATGAAGACTTTATACTAGAACCTGTTTAAGTTCTCCACAAAATCATATTAAGCTGTCAGAAAATGAAATACAGGTGAGAGGGGGTAAAATATACTTTACCCAGGTATATTTACCATTGCATGTAAGAAAACAGCAAAATGATGTAAGTTGAACACAGAATGCATTCCATTTTAGTGTTCAGTTTCTTTAAGATGTTGATTGATGTAGTGCGGCATTGTGGCCCAGATGATATTGTGAGAATTCTCATGATCCATTTTGCTTTATGCATTATTAATGACTAATAATATTTGTTATCTGACACTTTAAAGATTACATAAGTAATATTCAAACAGATTATTTGAATTTAACTTTCTACAACTGATTCTAATATGGTTACATAGCTGACATGAACAAATATGCATATATTTTGTAATGTTTGGAATCAAAAGTTGACATTGTTAGCCTGACATAGTACCTATAGTGAATCTGTAAGGCTCAATTTTGACTGTGTGCACTTAAAATATCCCAAGATGTTATTTTCATCATGAATATGCCTCTGTATGGTAACACATTTCAATTTAGTACTTTGACAGAGGGCAGTATTGCAGCATCAGCTGATATCTGATTCCATTGAATCATTGAATCATTGAACTTAATAACTTGGTAGCCAAGACTCTTAAAAATAGACTAAAAATGTTCAAACAGATTATTTGAATCATGTTTGCACATGTGATGTTACCAAGTACATTGCATGTGTCCCACACATGCAAATATCCATCCTTGTTTACAAGTTTTCAGGATGAAAATTTCACATTTAGTTGATGATATAGGATCTATGGGTACCTATAGTTGATCTGTGTGGTCACATTTTGCTATATTCACTTGCAATATCTAAAATTATTTTTCCTTCATGAATAGGATTGCATATAGTAATAAATTTTAATTTGGTACATTGTCATTTGACTTTCCACTATACTGGTATGTATCAATGTTTGCACCAATGATCAAACCTCACGGTTCCAACATTGCCTTAAACTTTATGATACATACTCTACCTGATTAGTTATTTAACCTGTAAATGGCTAAATATGCTTGTAGAAACTTCATCTATTTTTAGGATGCATTTGTCACTTTAATACATGCCCATTGCTTCACATCTTTGAGTGTTACTCTATCAAGTTTACCTTTTTTAACCCTATTTGCAACCTTAAGGTTATTTTGAAATCACCATTTCTAACACATTTTAACTTCATTTGCCTACATCTTTCTGTTTTTTTTAGAATTAAGTGAAACATGTTATATCTTTTCAGGTCTAGCCTGGTATCTGGAACAAAGTATTAGAGTTGTATCATTTTGGAAGCTCTCCAGTAGTTCAATGGTGATAGCAAGGTCTCATAAGAACATGTGCAGTCTGCTGCTATAAGTGACCAAGATGAGTTCATATTAGTACACTGATATACAGCATCTCAAAGACATGGCTTAGATCTTCATGACAGAGATTCACATCATTTTTCTGTAAGGTGGAACTACCCTGAAACTGTATTTTCATATTGCATTGTTGACTTTTGTAGTTATAGGCATTAAAATGGAATGCATATTTGCTATAAAACATGGTAGTGGTCCCATCAAAACGTTAAATTTGAGTGGGTTATTAGTTATACAAACAACTGCCCAAGTACCTAAAACAATAAATGTGGAACATAGCACCTGTCATTGTTTCTTTAGTATGTACACCTATATGCATCTGGATAGGCATGTTGCAATTTGCTGTCAAAATCATTGTGAGCTATCATGCTTCAGTACCCCTGGGATTAATATTATCAGTTGTACAGACCTAAACTACCATTTGTTTTAAACACCATTCATTAATCAACTTTTCTGCCTTAAATTTGTGAAACTGAATGTCATAACTTGTATGAAAATTTAATTTTTGTAAAATAAATAGTTTTTAAAATTTATATATTTATTTAAATTTTTATTAAAATTTAATATATCAATATTTTTAAATTTCAAGAATAGTTTTAGACAGGCCTTATCAAGTATTACAATTAGGTTTTTACCTCATTGAAAAATTCCTATAATTAAGGAAGATATAGCAAATTTAGTTTTGGTTTTTTAAGAACAATTGGATCCCTATAGAACACAAGCACTACACACTTTCTGATAGCTGTCACGTGTTTTGCTTGCAAGGAAATTTCAAAAGACTTTATTTATGAAGTTGAAATAGTAGTGGCATGCAAAAAAAAAAGTTTGACAAAAACATTGACCCTTTCAGGAATTAGTACACAATTAATAAAATCCGGTTCAGTACCCACGAATGTAGTCCCAGTCTATTTTTAGATCACTTTTTCCGGTCTAAATTTAGTGGTGATACTAGAGTCAGATTTTGGCATTCTTGGTAAGGATTTAAAGGCAATTGTTTATTCTTTAAAATGTGAGCTTATGGTGTGGTTGTCTGTGTGTATTTCGGCGACAGTGCACATTGAGTAATAAGGTCATGGTTGATGATCCGGAAGTGAATTCTGTGTTCCGTTGCCTGGTGTTTTGTTTACAATTCAGCCTCTCAAAAAAATGCAGGTCAACCCTTGACAAGAACTAAACCGTAAAGTCATCTTTGAAGGTATTTTAGATTAACATATGATTTGTATTGATTGTCACACAGTGGAAAGTTCAGTACTGAGAAACAAATGTAGAGAATATATAGTGAAATTAATTGTGTACTATGTCCTGTCATGAATGGCCTTTCCCGCATACTGACCCTTCCGATTTCGTCACTGAAAAACAGTAGGGATGTGAATAGTTATATAATCAGGGTATATATTACACGTGCAAAAACTGCATATTTTGTCATAGCCCATACTATAATCTAGTTATTCTTAAAATATCCGATTGTTCGCATCTTTTGTTAAAGAAAAAATACAACTTTTGTATCAAATATCACAGAGGTGACTTCCTGGTTTAAAAGTGTAATGTATATAAAAGGGCATTTCGTGTGTGTTTGTGGTACAGGTTTTATAATTGTTTGGTGAATTTATACCTCCTAAAGTTTGGAAATATTTGCTATTTGACTTGACATTAATTTATGTTAAAAATATGTGGAAATAACATGATTACGAAAAGTTTCATTGAAAGTGTATTAATAAACTGAATGGATAGAACACAGAAGTTTTTACATGTACATGATGCAAATGTTGGGTGAAAGTTGGTAGTGATAGACTGTCTTACCGTAATTTTGTATCCAAGAGAGGTAATAAAAATTGTCAATGAGTGTCGCAAGAGTTCTTGCTCTTATTATGGTCGTCGTACCTCACATTAGGTAGATATATGTACATTACGCATCTTTCTATTTTCTGTTGAATCTCACAATTATTTCATTTTAATTTCAGTCAGAAACTGTATTGAAGTGCATGCAGTTCATTTTGCGCATCTGGATATTTCCAGAGAGAAGTTAAATTCCATTGCAAGAGGCCCAAGCAATGCCATATCTAGGACAAATGAGGCCCTGTGCTTGTTAAGTTATGAAGCCCCTTACTTGGGCCCCGAAGGAGGTAGGCCGAGTAGGCCTACACAGGTAGTCAGGCATATGAGTTAAAATAGGCATAGAATTTTGAAAATGGTAATTTTTTGGGGTTTTTTTGCCAAGAAGATCGGCCCCTCTGGTCATCAAGGGTCCTGTGCTTAAGCACTCCTAAGCACAATGGTAAATCCAGTACTGGGCCCAAGTCAGCCCGACAATGCTGAGTTTACTTTTGTATCCAAGTGGATTATAGATTTTCTCTGGAAACGTATGTATTATCGGAAGTGCATATTTCAAGGCAAACAGTCTTGTATTTGCGAACTTTCTTCGGCCATTGTGTGATGTGATGTGATTATTATTTTTAACGTAGCTTTAACAATTTTTCAGTCATATCGCTACGATATCTGCAGTGTGGCAGTTTATAGTGATGTATAACACTGGGGCATCATGCCGCAGACATGTAGCATGATCTCCCACCCAGTCACATTATCCTGACACTAAGCCAACTAGTCCTAACACTGACCTCCTAACACTAACCTCTTAAAGCTGAGTGCCAAGCGAGGCAGCTGTAAGTAACATTTTTGTAAGTCTTTGGTATAACTCGATCGGGAATTGAACCCACGACCTCCCGCATCCGAGGCGGACGCTCTGCGAACATTATAACGAGAGGTCAGATCCGTCAGCACGTCATTATTATCTTTCACTATGTCTCCCTTGTAACGTGAACTGCAGCTACAACAGCTGAAACAGCGCTTATATTTAGCCTGACGATTGAGGACGATGAATGCATAACGAAGGTTTCAGATACTTGGTGATGATGGACTGGTAATCAAAAGTCGTTGAGTCATAAATAACATGCATTATATTTTGTAACCTAAACTCCATCTACAGCGATAGAGAAGGGGTACACTTTTTTATCACGTTATTTCTTTAGGAGTTGTTAACATCAAATGTTTCGGATCTTGGTTGTAGCCTCCATTGAAGAAATCAGAGGTGGCGATATGTAAGTGTGTGTGTGTGTGTGTGTGTGTGTGTGTGTGTGTGTGTGTGTGTGTGTGTGTGTGTGGTAAGGTCACATGAACCCCAACACCACTCAGTGAAGTTTGGTGAGCATATTTGATACGATATTCCTGGAAGATGAGTAGAAGATAACAAAGGTTTCAAATCTGCGAATAGCTCAGTCGAAATATAAAAACGTGGCAATGTCACTTCGATCTCTAGTCTAATTTTCGGATTATGCCAATATTAGCTATTAAACTAAGTCTTATAATAAAATACTATACAACAATAAAGACATTAGGAGGATAATAATTTCGACCAGAAGAAACTATTCGATCACACAAATATATAATATTGTGATGCCGTGTTCAGATTAGTAATTTACATTGTTTTATTTTTACAAGTAAAGAAAAGAAACAAACAAAAAAAAAACAATAAGCAAATACTTTGTTTGATGTGGCATGTAAATAAGACCTTCTAAAAACGGACCTGCTATCAAATTAAATCACATCTTTGAGACTAACTTCTTACAAACATGTACGCACTTGTAAATTTTTCGCAAACAGTTAATGAATCAATTTAGCAAGAGGACGATATTGAAAGGAAATCATGTTGAATACTGCCAGAAAGAAAAGAATATTTTGTTTGTTTTTTCATACAGACGAAAATGTAGTAGGTGACCCGTAATAATTGAAATAAGACCTTCTTGACATCATCCGTGAAAAAAAAATTGTCTGAACCTCAAATGATCTAGTGTGGTGTTTTTAAATCGATCAGTAAAAGGCAAATGATGATTGAGTGACATTATCATAAACATAATTTATCAAAGGTTTTTCTGACTTTTTGGCCAATAGAAGAACTTGAGATTTATCTCTTGGACTATAAAACAAAAACTATGCGTTGAGACTGAATCTGCGAAGTGCATTACCTTGTGGAAGAAAACTTTTAATAATGCAGATAATACTAGCATTTTACCATCTCATTTTAGTGCAAACCAAAGTTAAATATCGTTTTCGTCTTTCCTTAAATTTTCGTCGAAGAAGACAAGATGTATTTGGTTAATGCAAGACTTGATTCCGTCGTTTTTTCTGCCAGTGAAATGGATTCTCCTTGAATTTTTCAGTAAAATGTAAACCGGTTTTGCCTGCACCACTTGGTCAGCAATGGATGTATTAAAGATATGGCGATGGAAAAGTTCCTGCAAACTTTGGTCGTCAATCAATTTGAGAACGGAGGATGAAGCCATACATCAAGTTGTGTTTAGAATTCTCGATATTCATTATATGACATACCATATTTTATAAATTTAAACTTTTCTTAGTGTAAAAACATTAAAAAATATTTCACGTATCAAAAGCACATAGTTCATGTATTTCATTTAGTTTATCAGTGACACACTCAATGTTTTAACATAATAAGCCATCAACTGTGTCCAAGCATTAAAGCCAAGACTAGGTTTTGTCACTTTGTATATCCAACTTGTTAAACACACTTCTTGGTCATTATGAAGAATGGACAAAGTATGACGAATGCTTTCTTCAGACGGAGATACGCCACTCATATTCATCAATATTCAGAACACTTTTAACGCAATATGTTTTCCCCTCATTGCTATAGTTTGGTGTTAATGTCTCTCCATGTACCATTTATACATTTCCCACAAAGAATCTGCAGGCAAATGCAACCCAAGAAATGTAGTCACTAACACATATACCATATATCATCCAAAATTAAATCTAATTGCCTTTGCAGTTCATTAATGTCTGACAATTTGAAATTTTAGAGTAATAATTCTTCTTAAAAAATTTAGATGGCTACGATTATAAGGTCTCAACCATTTCAGATGCAACTGCTGTTTGAGTTTCCCTTTAATCTTGACAAAGTCTCTGTAAATGCGTTATTACAGATCCAAAAATAAATTACGAATTCCCTCATCTAAAACATCTGGAACACTCAAGGTAAGTCATATGAGAATATTATTTTGAACAGGTCAATTGAAGGCAGTTAAAGCATGGACACCATACAGAATACTCAAAAAAGTTGCATGATTATCTTATTTTGGATAAACCAACTGAAGGCAGTGACAACACGGATAACATCTGGTGTACTCAAGTAAGTTACACGAGGATCTTATTTTGAACACACGAACGGAAGGCAATGACAACAAGGAGACTATCTGGAATATTTAAGGTAAATTTTACCTTGATAACGTGATTCATAAAATTTCATCTCACAATTGTAACACCGTACTTGGTCGCATTGTCCTGAGTAGACCAACCCTGCTCTGGCTAATAATTTATTCTAAGTCCGTTTAGAAATTTTGGCCATTTATCTGTTAACTTGTGGAATCCATCTTCAGAATTACTATAGACAGAAAAAGTGCATTATTCTTATATTTGTAAATCTCGATTCTTCGTCGGCATCCGTCCGTCTTCGGGAGACGATGGTGTAACCTCCGCTTGGGTGTCCTATCTGCACCTTCGCGATTAGCTGAAGAGTCCGACCTTAGAGTGATATTCTTTGTTGCACTTGCTGCAGGTGAACATTGATGTTTGTTTAGTCTGTTGTTGTTTTGCTTTCCTTCTGGCTCTCTTTGTAGCGATGTTTATGTTTCTCGCTGCCACGGTTTTCTGAACACCCTGTCTGACAGCAAGGCACCAGGCTGAGCTGTCCTCACCATAGCTATCCCAGTCGTTGATGCTGATGTTGACAATCGTCGTGTCCTTCTTGCAGACATCTTTGTAACGCAGGTGTGGCCATCCGGCCAGTCGTGCACCTACTGATAGCTCGCCGTAATGCAGGTCCTTGGAAATGCGTTATTGATCCATTATCTTCACGTGACCGAATCAGTGAAGGCGCCTCTCGCTGAGAATTGAGAACAAGCTACTCCTGCTTGCGCTTTCCAAAACCTCTGTGATGAGTACTTTATTCTGCCACTGGATGCGCAGAATGCGTTGCAGACATCTTAGGTGGAGGCTGTTGAGTTTCCTTTCGTGGCTCATGTAGGTGGTCCATACCTCGCTGATGTAGAGGATTGTGCTGAGCATGCAGGCCTGGTAGATATGCAAATAGCACTTCTCGGTGAGGCTGGGGTTGTTTCTGACCCTCTAGTTCAGTCTGGCCATAACTGCTGATGCCTTGAAAATCCTGGTGTTCATCTCAACACCAATGGAGAGCGAGATGGAGATGGTGGACACAAGGTTTGTGTAATTCTCAACAACTTCAAGATTGCACCCATCGATGGCGATTGTGGGAGGGAAGTCTGCATCCTGTGTCATGACGTTTGTCTTCAAACCGATAGTCCAAATTTCTTGCAGGAGTGGGAGAGGCGACATACCAGCTGCTGTAGTGCATCTTCCGTGTGTGACATCAAGACTTCATCATCGGCGAAGAGAAATTCAAGGATGGAAACCTCTGTGACTTTAGTCTTTGCAGGAAGACGAGTGATATTGAACAGTTTGCCGTCTGCCCTGATGTGAATGTACACTTCTCTCTGCAGTCCTTGAAGGCGTACTGGAGAATCATGGATAAGAAGATGGCAAAGATCTTTGCGCAAGGACACATCTCTGCTTCACTCCACTGCTGACTGGGAAGGCATCTGAAATTTGCGCCGTTGAAGAACTATTTGCCGTGCATGTTCTCGTAGAACGATGTGACGACAGCAATTGTCAGAAGAAGCTAATCTTCTGCAGGAGCCTGAAGAGTCTTCTCAGGCTGACCAGGTCTATGAAGGCGATATAGAGGGGCATCTGCTGATGACGAAACGTATACTGCAGCTGGCGTAGTGAGAAGATTATGACTGCAGTTGACCTTCTGGCTTTTAAGCTACAGTGGGATTCTGGGTGGACGTGGTGGTAAGGTCTGAAAGAGGGCACGGTCTGCAGGTGCACCGGGGCGACAAGTGTGAAAGACTTTTAAACGATGCTGAAAAGAGAGATACCCTGGTAGTTGTTACAGACGCTACGGTCTCCTTTGTTCTTGTACAAAGTGAGGATGTTTGCGTCTTGCATATCCTGGAGATGTGACCTTGTTCCCAGTAGAGGAAAAGGAGTTCGGGTAAGGGCTTTGAGTAGAGCTGGTTCCTGTTCTTGAGGACTTCAGGTAAGATGCCGTTGCTTCTAGGAGCCGTCCCACAAGCGATGCAGTAGATGGATTTTCTGAGCTCTTCCAGGGTGAGTGGTGTATCTAGCTCTTCCATTGCTGGCAGGTCTGGGATATCATTCAGGGCGGTGTCCGTGACGACGTTTGGGTTGTATCCAGCTCAAATCAACGTTGGAGTTGTTTTCACTGGTCTGTGATGACTTTGCCCGTCTTGCACTTGAAGGAGCGGTCTTGGAGGGGGGGGGGGCGTCGCCTTATTGACACCCTCGTACATGCCACTTGCATCCCCAGTGTCGTCAACTGTCTGTATCCTGGTGCAGAGGTGCAGCCTGTAAGTGTTGATGCAGTGGCAGGTGGTCCGCTCGGCATTGTTCCTGGCAGTCTTGAGGGCTTGCAGTGTATTAGGGTTAGGCACAGACTTGTAAGACAGGAGGGCTTTCCTCTTAGAATCAGTCACGGTCACTATCCCCTCCCAGTTGGCCTCATACCAGTCGGTATTTTTGCGCTCCTTCTTCCCGTAGGCAGTAATGGATGAATTGTACACAACGTCTCGAAGGTAGGACCATTTGGAGTCGATGGTGTCATCAGGTGGCTCTTTGGTGAGAGCTTCCTGCAGCTTGCTGATGAATTGCTTAGTGTTCTGTGGGTTTCTTGCACAGCAGGTGTTGATGCGTGGGCGACCCTTCTTGGTGTGGTGCAGCTTCTTTGGTATTATGCGCACCTTGATGGCCACGAGGGAATGGTCAGTGTTGTCGTAACTGCGGGTGAGGAGGATACTGGTCTCTTCTTAAAAGCTGGTGAAGATGAGGTCTAGCAGTGTCAGCAGCGGGGACGTAGGTATCTCCATGACACCTGGTAGATTTCCTTGTATTTGATGTAGGTTTCGATCACATATAGGCTATAGGAGCAGCAGTCGCTGACTGTTCTCGTTGATCTTGCTCCTTCCACGAGAGCCTAGACAGGTGGACAAGGTCTTGTGGTCAGCTCCCACTTTAGCAATGAGGTATCCTAGTAGGTAGATTCATTTATTGTTGGCTGGGACTAAGGATGTTGACTGCAGGAGGGCAAGGATCCTCTCAGTACTTGATGACGGCCTCAACGAAGACAACGATCGTTTTTTTTCAGTGAAGCCAACACCGTGCTAAATTCATCATCCGAAGACTTTCCTTGCTAAAAGAAGGTGTAGTTAGCTTCCCTGAATTTCCACTGTCGGCCAGTCGGGTCTCCTGAATGCAGGCAATGTCGACGTTTAGTCGGGTGAGTTCCCTGTCTTCCGTGCGTCATCGATCTGCTGAAGGTCATCGGTAAGGCCAGAATACATGGTCCTGACATTCCAGCTTGCAAAACGAAGAGATGGAGACTTATTTTTATTCTTTGAATCTTGCCTGGTGCGGTGTTTATGGTTTGCTTATCGAGATGGTTCTCTAAGCTCCACGCACCCAGTGAAGCAGTCAGGCCATGGCGGGTCAACACCTTACTGACTAGGGGAATCCCAGCTGAAGGCGGGTGGTAGCTGTCAAATGAGACATGGTGGTCTCTCCCACCGTTGGAAGCAACCCCTGCCACTAAACTCTACACAAATCGAGTATTGCTTAGAACCGGTAAACTGTTGATTTCCATGTTGTTCCGACGCCTTACAAAGACTCTAAAGTGTCCCTTTCCACTGGAGATATGAAGCCTAAACAAGGAAGAATCTGCTGTTACCCATTCAGCAGACCCCCTCTCCACGCAGCTGGTGTTACCAAAGGAACAAGAAATGCCGATACAACCTGGCATCAACGGCGTCGCAGAAGTTACTGGAATAACATTGGATTCTCTGTCGATGTTTATTTACTCACTTAACCTTCCCCGCGATGTTTATTTACTCCCTTAATACGCCAGTGGCCCGCCTCACCTTTTCTCCTGTTAGTGGAAACATGGTCCGCCGGACTTTGAAGCTAAGCCACTCACGAAGGACAGAAGCTGGATTTTAGCTGATCAAGCCGATCAGGGACGCAAGCCATAAGGGGGATTTCTGAAGGAGTGGACCGTTTGTCAAACATGGGCCTCTGGGTGGTAAATGTCATGGAAGTTTTTGATAACGTGGATCGTGATGATCTCTTTTACTCAGTTTGTCTTAAGAAGCCTTGTACAATTCTTCCGGTATTTAACCTCCATCAAAATATCTTGTAACAGACTGACTGACTTGTTTTATTTATTGTTGCTGAAATATTATGTCTTGTTTCTTTTGACGTTGCCAAGAACACCCTCAAAATCTTGCTTGTGTATTATTTCGTCTGAAGTCAACATAAACTGGTAATCATGGAGAAGAAGGTGAAAGTGTTAATATCGTCCCTAAAAATTTAAATTGATATAATTCTTTTCTGGAAGAATACTTGCTATTACACCGGTCTTAGTGTTCACACTATCAGTCAGATTATACGGTGAATCAACTGCAGATGCAGCTCAGTATATCACCTTTATGACATAGACTTTAAAATCTCGTAGACAGTGATTATGGCCCTCGGTATAAACCTACGGAGTAATGTTAGCACATGTTATTACTAACAAATTTACACCATGGAAAATGACCAAGATCAAATATTTACAAGCCTTATCTCTCTTGTTTTACCATCCATGTTAGCTTAATTTGTTTGTAATAGTTGTCTGGTGTGTGAAGTTTACATTTTTCTAGTTAGAGCAACATGTTTTTGTCATACACTGAATTTCATAAACCGCTATCAAAAATTACTTAACGAAATAATGTGTAATGCATTTCTTAGCAGTGCAATTAGGGATACGTGTCCACGAAAATTCCTCTGTTCAACATTTCAGCACATTTATTTGTTATCAATTCGTAGGTTTCAAACTTTTAACTAGAAGACTGCAATTTATAAAGGGTTGCGTTAAATACTATTCAGTGTTCATATCAAACTTTGTGTAAAATATCGTATTTTCCCTATTTTGTCAAAATGGATTTATCTACCCCGACAAAACCAAACCTAAATCAGGTTGCATTATCACATATCGTATCTTAATTCTGTATTTTTACAATTTAGTTATAATTATTGGATGTTGCTACTGTTTTCTCGAATTTTCATGAATTTTCTCAAATGATTGACGGATTTTATTAATTAACAGTGAATGACTGTTTTTGTCAAACGTGGCAAAAATTGAAGTCTGTGAGGGAGAGGGTTACAAGAGTTATTACCCTTTATAATTGCAATCGCTGTACATTCAAGCCTTTCATAAAATCATTTGCTATACATCTCCCTCTAAAGGTAGAAAGGAAAATGATACTGATTTCATGGGAATTCAATCCGTGACGATGGATAATGTTTTACGAAAAGCAGAAAAATAATATTTTTTATCGTCTTGGAACCCTTTTAACACTCCTGAATTACCGTCCGTTGCCAAATCGTGTTGCAATGTGCGTTGAAATTAATTAACCCTAAGATAGGCGCTACATTTCCTCATAAGAACCAAGGATTTTAATAATATATTATGGAGATAAATTTAATTTTCATCATCGGACTGCGGAAACAACTTTAGATGGAAATATTGTCATCAGCATCTTAAATAATAACAACGTGGAGTAAACCGAAAGGAACCTGAAGGTTGATGCAGTGTAAAAGCGACAGATGATGCAAGTGAACCTTTCTTGACAGAGGTTTAAAACCCCGAACTAATGAGTCTTCTGTAATCATAGCTGTTGTATTTTTTTTCTCCACTAGATGATACCTCAGGGTCTCTACGGCGTTGTTTTTTCTCCTTCATTAACAATTGAACCGCTTTTGTATGCAGGGCGTGTAACTTGTTCTTTCCTAGGGCTGTGTGTATTCTTTCAAGCTAGCGCGTTGATAAGTGTAGCAGGGCAGAAAAGGTTATACTTTCACACCTTCAAACTTCTAACATGTTTTTTTTTGTCTCGTATATTAAGCTTACCCATTAGTATGGCGACCAGTATAGGAATAAAGTTTGACAAATCCCTCATGCTTACACGTACGAATGACTTATTTAGGCCTGTCTCATATTCAGACGGGTAACTTTGCAGTATTGCGCTCTCTCTCTCTCTCTCTCTCTCTCTCTCTCTCTCTCTCTCTCTCTCTCTCTCTCTCTCTCTCTCTCTCTCTCTCTCTCTCGTCAAATGATTTCAGTTTATTACATCTCACCTACGATCGCAAAAGTAAGACCAACCCGTTGACGGGCTGACACTCTACTGGACAAAAACAACATTTTAGAATCAAAGATAACGCTATTTTGTTTTTCAACATTTGATTGTTAAAACCGTTCGTAAAATTCTTAAATGATATGAAGATTTTCGAGGTGGTGGCTGTTGCCACTGTTCTGAATATAAAATCTGGCCTCATTTATATCTTTGTGATAATTGGAATCATTCATTATCTTCTGATTATGTGTCTTGTACGCCCCCACCCCACCCCATCAACCCACCTCGACGTAGAAATGTACATCTGCATGACATCAATGGGTGAATAAATACTGGGGTTGGGGTGGGGTGGGGTGGGGTGGGGTGGGGTGGGGGTAGAGTTGATGGATGCATGGTTCGCTCGATGGATGATGGATTCACTTATGCTTCGTTGTTCGGTAAGTAGTTTAATTAATTACCATAATTTCTGAGTTTCATTATTTGAATATTTTTTATGTGCATGCTTTTATTCACAGAAAACTGCTTCGTCATCTTTACAAGTCTCGTCAGTTGGTAATCGGTAACATTAGTGCATTTAATCCGTTTAATTAGTTTTTATTGAATTTGCTGATGTTTTCATTGGGTCTTTTGGCAATTTTTCTGTCGTTCTGCACACTGAATAAGAGCATATTGTCTGTCTGCACTGTCATTGGCGCCTGCTAAATAGGTGCTTACGAGTGATCTCCCTTAAAATGTCCATTGCAATGCTTCAACTTTTTGCTGCCTAACACAGATGCGCCTTGATAATATTTCTACGTTTCTCCCTTGATAATTTCCTGGTTTCTTGATGTTTTGGACATAAATAATGGTAAGTACTATATTCATCCATTTGATCAAAAGATTATTTGGTCAAAGTGTTATCCCGAATTGGTTTTCGTTTGTTTTCATTTGATGAATTCTGTTATTGAACCTGTTCATTGTCGAATGAAAATGATACTTTCAGCACTTCCAGGACAATAATCTTATTACTTTCTGCTATGTTTTGATGAATCACTTGATGATGGTAAAGGATGTGCTGATCGTATCAATCAACTGTTAGAATTTCATCCCCCAGAGACTAAAAAAATTAACGCCGCCAATGGTTGTAGTCCCTAGAATAACAGTACAGAATGTCATCCGATAGAAGGGGAAGTTTACATTTGTTAGTTCCAACATCACTACCTGTTTCGTCCATCGTTGTTTAAAAATCAAACAGCAGTAAACTTTAACATCCTGACTGGATTTCTTTTGTTTCAGCTTTTTCCCGTCACTTGTTTGTTTTTTTTTTGGTAAAAATTTACCACTAAAAGATGCAGAATTGAACCGTTTGATTGGTTTGATATCGTGTTTGACTGGTTTCATATCGTGCTTGATTGGTGTGATATCGTGCTTGATTAGTTTGATATCGTGTTTTTCGGTGCAAAAATACAAGCGACTTATTTAGCGTCGACATTGGAGCAGAGTAGCTTGCGAAAGACACATCACAGGCCGACTCTGACCAATAAGACGATGGAATTCGAATTTACACTCTTTTGGTGGCAAATTCGCGCCACCGCATCCTCAATATATGGTTAGAAATGGGAACGCCCCAAAAGACATGGGGCAGACAATCATCCTAAATCTCACATTAGATATACATTTGAAAATCAGGTCTTTTTGTGATGTTGATTTAAAGGAAATTGGCTATTCCTTAGATTATTTTGTGATATATCTTGACGACAGGTATTGATAGTGGTATAAATCGAAATATGTAACCCCTAGCATATCATATAATAATAATAATAATAATAATAATAATAATAATAATAATAATAATAATAATAATAATAATAATAATAATAATAATAACAAGAATAATAATAATAATAATGATGATGATATTAATAATAATAATAATAATAATAATAATAATAATAATAATAATAATAATAATAATAATAATAACAATAATAATAATAATAATGATGATGATGATGATGATATTAATAATAATAATAATAATAATAATAATAATAATAATAATAATAATAATAATAATAATAATAATAATAATATCCATTGAACGAGGATAACACATTTGGTTCAGAAAGAACCATTTACTTGTGTGGTCCTCAGTTTTGTAACAGGTTATGTTAAGAAAAATAACTTACACAGAAACACAGGTATTCTTGATTACTGGTTCAGAGTTGAAATGGATTAATATATTTAACTATGGTAATAAGCAGGTACATCTCAGCTTGTCAAGAATTGTTTTTTAAAAAAGAAGCAAGCGAATTTGAGTCAAGTCTCCTCGGGTGTTAAGAATTCCAAAAGGCAAGTGTTGATACAATACGAGAACTTTTGGAAATGGCTGGTTTTCGACTACGCAATCTCGAGTTCGTTCTTATTTATTGATACGATATTATGGTCACTTTGTGATGAGTAAACTTAGATTAGATTAGAGATAAAATCTGGAGAAACATCGTTTAGAGACTTGTATGCCATTCTGACTTTAACATAAAAATACGTCTTTCTGTATGCGGCCATTGTTGACGTGAAAAAGAAACTTCGAAACATTCGAAATAGGAAGTCTCAGAATTATATGGGCGCCTTTTTCTAGAATTTGAATTTTCAAACCAGACGATACTCGATACAAGCAAATGATGTCAAAACTCTTGCACATGGAGCAGATAGTCTTTAGTAGCGTCGTCGCTGTTTATTTCGGACGAGTAATGAATGGACAGATCTAAACGCTTGGCTGCCAGTATCCGGAAGTGAAAGGAACAAATTGGGTTTATTAAGTCCTCTAGGATTACATAGTTTTCTTTCTAAAACAACTGGAATTAACACAAATTTTGCAAAAAACCCATTGTTGTACATCCATGCATGCATACATACATACATACATACATACATACATACATACATACATACATACATACATACATACATACATACATACATACATACATACATACATACATACATACATACATACAGTGGTTCCGAGTGGCCAAGTGATTTAAAGCGCTGACCGTTACGGATCACTGCCATCTCACCTCTGTGTGAGTTCGAGTCCAGACTCAGCTAACGTGGGTAAGTGAGAAAGCCTGCCAGTAGCTTCTCGTGGGTAGGTGGTTTTTCCCGGGTTTTTCCAGGGTTTTTCATCCACCATTAATACTAGTCGCCATGTATAGCCTATCTTGTGTTGAAAAATGGCGTTAAACTCTGCAACAACAACAACAACAACAACGACAACAACATACATGATTGTGTATGCTTGGTTTCAGCATCACCTGAATTCATACAATCCTGCACAGGGCCGTCGATGCCGAATTTCTTTTTCTCTGACCTATCGACATGATTGGTTGGGTAGGTGGGTCAAACAATAAATGTTGTTGTTTTTACTTTTATACTAAAATAGCATAGTCTGTTTGCCTTTTTTGCTGGATAACGTTTTGTACTGTCTTTTGTATAGCTACATGGTCAAAAATTGTGTAAACCAATTACCGTACCTCCCTCGACAGGCTTGCGGCATGCATATAGCGTGAAATACAGAAGTTAATACGTTAATTGATACTTTGATAATTTCGAATGTTTTAGTAGTTAATCGGAAAAGAATATCCAATAAATATTTCTAACATTTATCACATTACGATAAAATAAGATTTGGTAGGACGCATTTTATTATTTTCTATAAAAAAATACAATTATACATGCATTGATACGTAAGTTTGTTTTTCATTTGTTTCTTACTTTTTGATAAAAAAAATTTCTTGCTTGCTTGAATCATTTGCAAGCGTTGACGAATAAATGGCAAGCCTGTGCTCTAAGCGGTATCTTATTAGATTATTTCCAAGCATTGTGTAAAGAGAACTAACTCAATTTGGGACTACTATTGGCTGCTGCTGGCCAAATATGTCTGCAAGAGTCGCCTCCCTTATAAGACAGGTACATGATATAATAGCGTAACATAGTTGAATTTTCTGCTGACCTCATGAAATATCTTATATATGGATCTTCATGACAGTTGTTAAATTTAAATAAAGTGTCATATATTTCACTTTATTTTTTTTGTATCCAAGAACAAATATGAATATATTTTGTAAGCTAAACTTGTTTAATGAACAATTCCAAATTCGACATTTAAATGCAGAATCGATGTACTCGGTGCAACTTTCAATTACTCCATTTCATTGTACAAATTGCAGTTTTAATTTATTTGTTATCCATGGCTTGAAGTCCCTGAGATCATTTTACGCAAAAAACACCAAAAGCTTAAAAGATGCAGCATACAAATTCGCCAGATGATCCGTTTGGAGCAACGTTTTGCATTTCTATACGAACAGAGATGAGCCATTTCGTGCAGTTTTTTGTATTCCTATTCAATCGCTCCATCTAGTGCATAGTGCATAGTACATAGTGCACAGTGCACAGTCAGTGTTCCTATAGAAACACATGAACAGTCTCGTTCAAAGTTTATTTTATTACTATACGAAGAGATGATCCATCCCGTGCATTGTTTATTTTCCATATACAAACATATGATCCATCGGGTGCATATTATATATTCGTACACAAACTGATGATCCACCTCAATGTTTAGCTTGTATTCGTACACACACACAGATGATCCATTCCATTCATAGCTTGTATTCGTACGCAAACAGATGATCCATTCCATGCATAGCTTGTATTCGTACACACACAGATGATCCATTCCATGCATAGCTTGTATTCGTACACACACAGATGATCCATTCCATGTATAGCTTGTATTCGTACCCACACAGATGATCCATTCCATGCATAGCTTGTATTCGTACACACACAGGTGATCCATTCCATGCATAGCTTGTATTCGTACACACACAGATGATCCATTCCATGCATAGCTTGTATTCGTACACACACAGATGATCCATTCCATGCATAGCTTGTATTCGTACGCAAGCAGATGATACAAATTATGACGTTTTTCTTTCTTTTTAATCTAAAACTAGTAAAGTTTTTAACCTCAGCATAGTTTGAAATATGAGCACAAATTTGAATTTAATGCTCAGTTTGGTGACTACTGGACTGGACTAGGATATGCAAAATCTCTTGAGCTGGAGTAAAAAGGTCACTTTTGATGAGCTCAGAGTTGAAATTTCGTTTCTTTAAGCCGTACTATTATGAGCTGATTTAATATTATGGAACTATATAAAGTGCATCGTAAAGTTCAAGGCTATCAATGTAATGCCGCTGTTTTCTTCGTCGTCGTTTATTTTTAGATTATTATTATTATTATTATTATTATTATTATTATTATTATTATTATTATTATTATTATTATTATTTATATTATTATTATTATTATTATTATTATTATTATTATTATTATTAGTATTATTAGTATTATTATTATTATGTTGTTGTTGTTGTTGTTGTTGTTGTTTATGATCATAATGGTAGAGGATGATGGCTATAACTACATCTTGTTCAGTCATTCTGTACAATTAATGACTAGTTATTCTGTACTAATAATGACTATAGTCATTCTGTACTATTAATAACTAGTTATTCTGTACTATTAATGACTACAGTCATTCTGTACTATTAATGACTAGTGATTCTGTACTAAAAATAACTATAGTCATTCTGTATTATTAATGACTGGTCATTCTGTACTAATAATGACTATAGTCATTCTGTACTATTAATGACTACAGTCATTCTGTACTATTAATGACTAGTTATTCTGTAATAATAATGACTATAGTCATTCTGTACTATTAATGACTAGTTATTATGTACTAATAATGAATATAGTCATTCTGTACTATTAATGACTAGTTATTCTGTATCAATATTGACTATAGTCTTTTTGTACTATTAATGACTAGTTATTCTGTACTAATAATGACTATAATCATTCTGTACTATTAATAACTAGTAATTCTGTACTATTAAATGACTACAGTCCTTCTGTACTATTAATGACTACTGTTGTAGCGTGTTCATTTACAATTATAACAACTGCGTTTCTGTTTTACTTTACCACATAGGTATACTTGTCGGTTAGACAAAGACAAGATCTGAGCAAGATCCGTAGTGGACTACCTGTTATCATGATTTTCTCTTGTCCTTTCATTCTTTATTGTTATTAAAGAACAAGTATGTCACACACACACACACACAGACACACACACACACACACAGATCTGCAGCTTGGATAAAATTAATTTATTGTTAATATTACGATTTATGACTATAGCTGTTCATCAGAAAATATGTTGATGCAGTCTATTATACTTTGAAAAGATAGAGAATATTGAAATTTGTACAAACGTTTGATGATGCAATTCTTTGTAATAAACATAACTGTATCTGTAATTTTGTCTTTATTTCCATTCCTTTAGATTATTTGCATAAACGCACCCACCCCTCAGGATATGAATACATGCTAAGAAAGTACGATAAGGAGGTAAAGTATGTAGGTATAAAACTCGCTTCATGTTTGATTTACTTGATATAACCAGACACATTTTATTTTGCAGCAAATAGCACGCACTCTTTTAAATCTTTTAAAGTTCATTGTGAACCAGACCGATGATCTCCGTCAATACTACAATTGTTACGTAAGTTTTGCTTGGTTATTCAAGTAAAGCTATCAAAATCAAAATGGAATTTCATTTTTAAAAAATGGAAATACTGTAACCATTTACTTTTATAAGTATGTATTGAAGTTCCTGAAATAAAATTGATAAATTATTATGTGATGTGATAATGATTTTTAACGTAACTTTAACAATTTATCAGTCATTTCGCTACGATGTCAGTAGTGTGACAGTTTCTAGTGATGTCTAGCACTGGGGCATCATGCCGCAGACCTGTAGCATGATGTCCCACCCAGTCACATTATCCTGAGTACAGGCCAACCAGTCCTAACAATAAACTCTTAATACGGAGCACCTAGCGAGACACCTGTTAGTACCATTTTTGTAAGTCTTTGGTATGACTCGACCGGGTATCGAACCCACGACCTCCGAGGCGGACGTTCTAACCACTGGGCCATCGGAGCGGTTGTATATAAATATGAAATGAAGATCTAAATCATGAATACTGGTAGGTAGGTAGGGGTATAGATAGATCAGTATGTAGCTAGGTCTGTAAGTAGGTAGATAGGTCGGTATCTATATAGATAAGTGGGTATGAAGGTCGGTAGGTAGGTAGGTATGCAAAGGTTGATAAATGTGCACATATTGTGCTCTTTAGTGTGTATGTATGCAGAAGCATATAGGCAGACAAACATTCACATGCATAGTTAATTGTTACAAATATGAATATGTAATTAAATTGCTTGTGTGTTAGTTTTAATTTTTTTATTTTTTTTTTGTTTCATTATATTTGATTGTATTGATAATTTTGATTTGATTTGAATCTCTTTTCAGAACATTCAATTGGTCTGATTGGAACGTAGCAGTTGCTTTATCACTATTTTTAGTTCACCTTGGTTGAGACGTTTGTAAACATTGAATGAAAATGATTGGCAATTACCAAGGTCATGTTCGGCCCAAATGCTATAAATAAATCCTTATTAATTTTCTTATTTTTGAATCTTATAGTAAGATTCGTTAGGTACAACCGAATCTGTCCATGGCGTACGTGTCAATTGTCTTATAGGCTTTTTGCTACTTTCCAATTTAGTGACCGCGTGAGCCACCATGTGATTTAAAATCGGGGGTTAAAACAGCCATTTTCTAGTAGATTTTCAGTCGTATTCTTACACCTTAGAGCTCAAGGTGTTTTATTTGTTGAGATCAGTTTGTTTTGAAATTCATCTAGTTTTGGAGGATTTGATAATTCAGATGCTATGGAAACAAAACAAGCACTCTTTTTATAACATTCTGGGACAAAAATATTTAGTGGAAATTTATTCTGGAAGTCTAAACGGAACATTATAAATTGTATTGGAACGAGGAAATGTTGCAATTAATACAACGACCTCATCTGACATCATCGCCTTCCATATTGGAACTTCGTCAAGATTCGAATCTGGATTCAAATTAGAAGTTTCATTGATAGGACTTAAAATTTTAGATTCTATGATTAATGTTTGGGTTATACTCACAAACCGTAAGTCTTATTTCATATTTTACCTTGTTTTCTAGGGAAATAAATTATTTTATTAAAATTTACAATGCTTGTTGACTTCACTCTTTTTTTTGTTACTTTTGAACGAGCCTAAACATAACATAATATATAGACTGTCGTGGATATATTGTACTTTTCAGATCATGCCTGTATATGAATGGGAAAAATCGAATTGGAGACACAAATCAGTTACAACAGGCATAATGAATAAACTCTATTTTATGCAGAACGACGAATAATAACCTTACAAGTCAACTCGTATATTACCAATCGCGAACAAGTAAAAGTCATTCATCAGATACGGACTTAATGCTTTGTACCACAAGGTGGCGCTACGGTATCCCTCCACTTAATGCTTTGTACCACATGGTGGTGGTACGGCGTCCTTCCAATTGCAAGTTACCAACCCTTCATCGAAAACAAGCCCTGTAAAATACAAAGAAACTTTTTTAGTCATTTAGCAAATAACGTTGTTGTTGATGGTGGTGATGATTATGACGACAACGATGATGTTTAAGGATTCTGTTTTCAATAATGCTTAGATACAAACTTTCCCTATGTCTTTTCTCTCAGTGGAAATAATTTTACCAGCGGTGCTACGCCTTGACACAAGTCTGTGGGAACCAGCAGTTATTGTTGTTGAAATTGGAACACTAGTTTTAAATAAGGTTCAATTAAATATTTCATATATGCTAGGACATTAACCTACGGCTGCTGGATTTGAAAATTCCCATTTTAGACTTTAAAAGCTTTACATCAGTCCAGAGATGAGAAGGGGGGGGGGCAATCGGCCTATCAACACTTTTTAATTTTATAAAAGTAAACTCGTATATTTTTCATGTACATAGTGAACATAACACGCTCTCACTTTCATTTAGGCAAGAAAAATGCTTGTGTAGTCAGATAGCAGAAGATAATTTTTATGCACACAGACATGTAATCTCGTTTGAATGTTTGAACATTTTCCAACACTTACATACATATAAGATTTTAGACTGAAACTTTTCACACACTTTCATTTTTATATTACTCAAAAATATTCAAAAAAATACAGGGAAAGAAATAGATTTTGGCAGGACTTTTTTTTTCCCTCACCATAGTCGGAATATGATATAAAATTATGGAAAGGTTTTTTTTTGTCAGGGAGAAAATGACGGCAGTAGTTCTTTGCAAGATTATCAAAATAAGTGCGAGAAGGACCAGTCTTAACTTAGAATTTAGTAACGAGGCCGGAAAGGGTGGTTGGACTCGGAAATTAGATGAATGATAGATAGATAGATAGATAGATAGATAGATAGATAGATAGATAGATAGATAGATAGATAGATAGATAGATAGATAGATAGATAGATAGATAGATAGATAGATAGATAGATAGATAGATAGATAGATAGATAGATAGATAGATAGATAGATAGATAGATAGATAGATAGATAGATAGATAGATAGATAGATAGATAGATAGATAGATAGATAGATAGATAGATAGATAGATAGATAGATAGATAGATAGATAGATAGATAGATAGATAGATAGATAGATAGATAGATAGATAGATAGATAGATAGATAGATAGATAGATAGATAGATAGATAGATAGATAGATAGATAGATAGATAGATAGATAGATAGATAGATAGATAGATAGATAGATAGATAGATAGATAGATAGATAGATAGATAGATAGATAGATAGATTTCCCGTTTGTGGTTACTTGCCTGCTGGGCAGATGTTATGACCCAAAAACTTTTCGTCCGAGCAAGTATAATAGGAAGTGCAGTGTAATTCAACGTCAGCATATCTTCCGTTTGCTTTTCCTGCACAGTCCTTTGCCAAGCCACATGGAGGGCTCACGTTGTGGATGCTGAAAAGAGAAAGTATGAAACGTCATACCACTTTCCCATAAAGGTTGTACTATGATTCTTCCAAAAACCATTGTTGGAATTCTTTGCTCTATTAGCTTTACCATTAAAATGTTTGATATGATCATGGATCTACATTTTCAATTTAGCAAAGGAATTCTTTGTTAGATAGGAAAAAATGCATCCATTTACTCTGTGCCTAATGAATACTTGTGAGACCCTATCAACTTTAAGCGTAATGAATTTGTTTGAAATGCCTATTGTTTATCTCATAGCAAAACGAAAAGGCGAAATCTTTATGTAACCTGAAACGATCCCATTGTCGCGAATTGTCGGTGACTAGATAACCGTATATTGATTGAAAACCAAACAGTCACATAGTTTGGATGAAAACTTTGCCACAACAAATATACCGGTATATTTTTGCCATTTTATGGAGTCTGGATATTTTATAACGAGGTCCGTAACTTTGTATGTGGATCCCAGACAATGCTTACTCTGTGAGTCATAGACAATAGCAACACTGAGTTTGATGTATAGTCTTAAAATAGTTAATTGTTTTAATTAGTATATAAGTTAACTTGAGCTATAAAATTTAGAAAGGTTGTTAGCAACAGTGTCGGGTATAATTTGGTACACGTGCGGATGTTGTAAACTTACAAAAAAGACATGTTTCTAATAGCTTTCATGATTTTGTTTGTTTCCTCTGTTGCTTCCCATTTAATAGTTTCCACTGTGGCTGGTTTTTTAATTTTTGTGGATGTTAATTGCCTTGTTATCTATTTTCATCGCATTTGATGATGTTCCTTTTGTCAGCATCTAAAAGTGCAAACGATGAAATATTTTTAGTAATATGATAAGATAACTGTCAAAATACATATGTAAATGTTGAAAGTGAACTCACTCGTCACACAGTCCTGTATTATTGTTGAATACTTTAGTTGGTTCACAGTCCACTATGATGCCGACACCTCCTTTGCAGACGGCAAAAGACCTACATCCAGCCTCGTAGGATCCGTCCGGAAGTGTTGTGCAATTCACAGCTCGACATGTGGCTTTAAGGAAAAGTTTCATGTCTAAATTAAGAGTGAGGCGAAGAACCTGCTAAACTTAGATTCGAGGTTGGTGCATAAAGACAATAATACAGACCTTAGTTACCAGTATCAAATACCAGTATCAAATACTAATATCAAATTCCAATATCAAATACCAGTATCAAATACCAATATCAAATACCAGTATCAAATACCAATATCAAATACCAATATCAAATACCAGTATCAAATACCAATATCAAATACCAGTATCAAATACCAGCATCAAATACCAGTATCAAATACTAATATCAAATACCAATATCAAATAACAGTATCAAATACTAATATCAAATACCAGTATCAAATACTAATATCAAATACCAATATCAAATACCAGTATCAAATACCAATATCAAATACCAATATCAAATACCAGAATCAAATACTAATATCAAATACCAGTATCAAATACCAATATTAAATACAGTATCAAATACCAATATCAAATACCAGTATCAAATACCAATATCAAATACCAGTATCAAATACCAATATCAAATACCAGTATCAAATACCAGCATCAAATACCAGTATCAAATACTAATATCAAACACCAATATCAAATGCCAATATCAAATAACAGTATCAAATACTAATATCAAATACCAGTATCAAATACTAATATCAAATACCAATATCAAATACCAGTATCAAATACCAATATCAAATACCAATATCAAATACCAGAATCAAATACTAATATCAAATACCAGTATCAAATACCAATATTAAATACCAGTATCAAATACCAATATCAAATACCAATATCAAATACTAATATCAAATACCAATAAATTATTCTGAATGATGATTTATGCAATATCCGACCGGATGCGATCAACAGCTATCGAGATATTTTAAGTTTAAATGTACACGTCCTGAAAATTTCACCTTGGTCGCTTACAAGTTTTGAAATTTAAATCACTAGAGTCCATGTGAAGTTATAGTGGGAACCATGAATTGCGAATCAGTTGTTTTACCATTGTCGATTTTCTGGACTGCATTCTGATTGGGAGAATTATTCAGAATGGAAAGGTGTCGCCATTTCAGCGTCAGGGAAAATTACTATTCTCATTTGAGAGAGAGAGAGAGAGAGAGAGAGAGAGAGAGAGAGAGAGAGAGAGAGAGAGAGAGAGAGAGAGAGAGAGAGAGAGAGAGAGATGAGGGGTATACGAAGTTGTGGTAGTCAAGACAGGAATGCATATACATACATATTTTACATTGGCTGCAGCATCAAATAGAAGTCCTGCACAAAGGCAAACTATTTAAGTACACATGTTCTGAGTAATCATGACTCTTTTGAATTGATTTGTATTATCTAAATAAATTAAATGATTTTAGAAAAGACGTTCATTGTCATTTCTTTGTGGCGATTCTGGCAAGATTTTCATACGCAATTTCAGGTCTTGGAGTCATCTCTCACACCTACGAGAGACTCATCTTGAAATCCAATAAATTTAAACTAGCTTTTACGGACAATTTTAAAATTAAAATTACGCTGTAAGACGTTCTAAGTTGAATAGCTTCGGAAAATATAAATTATATATTCCCAAGGTGGGATCAGAAATTATTTATTGTCAATTGTAATGAATCGCTGTGATGCAGTAGAGGCTAATAAATATTTCGTTAGTGTAATAATCAATGACACATTTCCCAAGCTAATGTCCTAAACTAATACCCTGTCCACCGAGGTAAGGATCTATGTTACAGGGCACAACTCTACAGAAGCAATTGGCATTACTGCGTCAGAATATAGCTGGCTATAAGTTTTGTATAAAACATAGCATGAACAAGTACTATTTGTTCACAAAGTGTAGCGCCTTCACTGTTTAAGGACATTGCACGTGGTTTCCGTTTCTATATAAATTATGAGCTTGCTTCTTTGTGTTCTTTTCGTTATCATAAACAGCGATAATTATCAATTGGAATTGAAATGTCCATATAATGGCAGGCTAATTTTCATACCTAACAATGTGATATAATTATTTCATTCGAGAGAAAGGTGTGTTTCAGGTCAAGCCAATGTGTGGGTTTCTTCAGATTTCATTGAATAAACTAAACACGTAAGATCCTAAAAGCGTCAGTGTCAGCAATATATGCTTTCCACCTACCATGATGTCAAACTTCTTCAATTACATAAATGAAATTAAATTAGGGATGCACATACGTGTTTGGCATCTACAATAAATGCAAACTGAAATCGTGCATAGAAGCAAACGAACTCTCTCTTAAATACACATTCTAAATATAAAAGACTTTTTAAATTGATTTTTATTGTCTAAAAAACAAAAATATGATCGACATTAAAACCATTGATTCTTTTTTTTGGTATCCAATTATTACAATGGTAATAAAGATTGCACGTCTTTTTTGATGAAAGTAATAAAAAAGACATTTTTTTTATAGCGATCCATGCAAGATTTGACACGCAAGTTGGTACTAAATATGAACACAGGCGAAATGTGTTAAATGAAAATGAAAATAGGTGTCCGAGGTAGTCAAACGCACCAAATGGAAATATAGAAACATCTAAACAATCATGACAAGCAAAAATCAAGATTTATTGGAACTATTTTTCACTATAGTTCATACTGTTCACATTCCCCAACTGACGTCACAAATATCACTTTCGAAGTGGGCTATTTACGAAAAGTCATTCAGCTGTTTACTTAGAGGTTGCATTTTGGTGGTAATTCAATATCCACATCTTCTGATCCAATGAACCAATGTGCGTCAAGTCATATAGCAGTGCTCGTGAGATTTCTAACAAATTAAGATTCCTGATTGTAGTATATAGCATTCAGATCTACCTTAAAATGAAAACCTGTTCACAGTTTTTAGTGCAAGTCACAAACGAGTTAATGAGAATGAGATCGCAATGATACAAAAATGTAATGTGATACAGAACGTAACCGTGTAATACAATACAGAATGTAATGATGTAATGTAATACAATACAGAATGTAATGATATAATGTAATGCAATACAGAATGTAATGACTTAATGCAACGACGTGTGTCCGCGACACATGTTAAAGCAACAATATCAACTCAGAGAAATCTTCAGTCACGCAAATCCACCTTCACTGTTAGATTCTACAGTCATAACGGTGCGCATGTCCACTTTTGGAATAGCGTCACGTGATATTCATGAGGGGATTTGTGACCCGTGCATTAACCAGAAAATACCCATTTCTTCAATGCTTGAAATCATAGAGTTTTACTACAGTTTAAATTGTCAAGATCTGTATGATATGAATATATATTTTTTAAAGCATTCAAGGTTAAAAAGGAGATATGCTTTAATATGATGACCCCTTGACGAAATGCATCACTTTTGCGACAAACTTAATCATAGAATATTATGAAATAAAGATAGTGAATTATAGACCAGCAGACGTAAAAGAAATAAACCATCGTACAAGCGTTTCTGATTTTAACAAACTTACCAAAGGTGGCCACCAGGACTGCACAGAGGAAGATGCTCTTCATTTTGGAGAGCATGATAATGCTCAATTCGGCTTGAACGCAAACTTTTCAAGTTCAACTACTTATTCAAGATCAGTGGAGTCTTATATATAGTCCTGTTGTGTTTGACACGTGCTCGCATCGGGACATGCAAAAGGTAATTAAACAAGAACGTTTAAATTTATAATCAAATATCTCTTTAGATATTTAACGTGGTGACATTGGAGTTCTGTTCAACCACTGAATTTTATATTTATCAAGGATAATGCATTCCATGTATTTTCTAAATTATTTTTAATTCATAATTATAAAAATATATATTTAAATATATGCCCCTAATTGGCCCCTTTGTACGTCTCGGACAAAGCGCCTATCTGGGAGGGGTGCTTCTGCCGGTATTAAATACCGATGGTTCCGTATCCATCTAACTTCCACGGTATTTAAACTCGCTTAATTACGGGAGTATTAATGACGATGTTTGCATACACAGCGCATATAATCATCAAAGCATGATTGTATAAGATCATGAAGATAAAATGTGCTCCTATCTTGGATAATACCCCTATTTGTCTTATTTTTTTACTAAGTTTTAACAGATCACAATTGCAAACACTTAAATAAAGTGTATGAGACCCATGTAATGCAGTGCAGTGGGGTTTTGTTTGTTTTCTTATATCGTGCGCCTATTTTGTAAATATTTTTTTGAGCTAGAGTAAGTATAAACAAAATTGTGTACATATTGGTTTAATCCGGGGTACTCGGTGAAAACAAGGCCCAGGTTTTTACTAAAGTTTTTAAAACTATCCCTGAAAAGGAAATTTCACAATGTGTTGCTTATGATACATTTGACAATAATAACATTTAAGTAATATCTTAAGAAAGCAGAAATACTGTAACATTCATTAGTTTTATAATGAGTACACCTTGCAATGTTTTTATCCTGAAAAAAGAATGGCGCATACTAACTCAATTTTGAGGAAATTCTTAACTTTTTCTCAGAGATAAAAGAAGCCTTTTTCTGGATTAATATAGGTAATTGTGACCTATTTTAATGATTGAGAATTGATGAATATTATTGACAAATAAATTACTGACAACATAATAATAAATAAGATTTTAAGCAATCATAATTCGAGTAAAAACACTGCTCGAGTTGTTGGTAAATGTTAACTTTGATCTTTTATTCTTGTCAGATTTAATTTGAATCATCAACTATTATTATTATCATTATTATTATTATTATTATTATTATTATTATTATTATTATTATTATTATTATTGTTATTAAATTAATTAATAAGTCAGCAGAAGAACAGAAACAAATACCTAGTGTCATAAACAGTAAAGTAAGAAGTCTTCTAATTTACAAAGGGATTACAGTTACTGAAAGTGCAGGCTTCTCCAAAATTAATTGCGTAATTTGAAGAAGGTAATATCATTTAGAGAAAGATAGTGGGATTTTCTTTGGACAAAAAATAAATTTGCTAATGAACTTGTTTTTCATCCAACCGCGGTAAGAGCAAACTTATCTAAAACGAAAGTGATCGAGACCGCATCAAACGCGTAATTTCAACAGAATTTTTTCTCTTCCATATCAGATCTCTCAACAACCACTTGCTGTTCTAGCCAAAGGATTATAGTCTGTTAGTAGGAGGCTTACCTTTGTTAGAAAATTCTTTGTGTTATGATTTAAAAGTAAGTCTGCAATTAGCTATAGTGATAAGGTACGCACCGGTGACCTAAGTAGTTAGAGCGTCCGTTCCAGATGCGGGAGGTCGCGAATTCGAACCCCGGCGGAGTCATACCAAGAGTTCAAAAATGGTACTAAGAGTTGCCTCGCTACGCACTCAGCATTAAGATTTTAGTGTTAAGACGGGACAGACGGGTGTCAGGATAATGTGACTGGGTGGGACATGATCCTGCATGTCTGCAGCATGATTTCCCAGTGTTAGACATCACTGTAAACTTCCACACTACAACATTGCGGCGAAATATTGTTAAAGCTAAGTTCAAAATCAAACATGCATGCAGGCGCGCACACACACAAACAAACACACAACTTAGTCTAGAATGTGTCATTATAAAAACAGAGTGTTAATATATATATATTTATATTTATATACATATAAATATATATATATATATATATATATATATATATATATATATATATATATATATATATATATATATACATATATATATATATATATATATATATATATATATATATATATATATATATATATATATATATATATATATATTCATTTGAAAAGAACGTTATGATAGTCGTAAAATAAATATCATCTTTTGATCCACCAAGGCTCTCCGAAAATATAAATTATTTGACTCCTTCTCATACGTTTATTTGACCTGAGCAATCATAGAAAATTTTCAATATCCCATTATGCGAAAAGAGTTCTTATTATGTATATATATATACATTATTAAATAGTTTGATAAGTTTCAGTTATAATTGAAAAATTGTAAGATCCACTGCAAGTTGTTTTGAAATTATTGGTCACTATACAGGAGATTCCACATTCGGCTGAGTTGAAAACTTGTTCATAAAGGTTTCCTAACTTGTATATTTTAGGACCGTTGTAATTGATATAGCAATCGATATAGAAATAACGGCTTATTTATCCACTGTGCAAACCGCATTGGCATATACTGAATAAATAATAAATAGTTACAATAAGAGAGAGAGAGAGAGAGAGAGAGAGAGAGAGAGAGAGAGAGAGAGAGAGAGAGAGAGAGAGAGAGAGAGAGAGAGAGAGAGAGAGAGAGAGAGAGATTATGATCCGGATTTTTTAAAATGCAAACAACGATAGATTATTCAGCAATCAAAATACTAAGATAAAGATATTTTATTCTGTACCCATCAATTTTTCATTAATTATCATATTTATGATTTTAAATTTATTATGACGGAAACTCATCAACCATATCGACTGGAAACTTTCGTAAATGGATTGCACGGGACAGTTAGGCTTTGGTACGCGATTTCCGGATGTGATCATGTTTCAGACGAACCTAGTGGTAATATTATCTACTTTAGAAAACGAATACTTATTTGATGTTGTTTTGACAAAAACATGGTTTGGATCTTTCAGGTATTTTAGAAATAGCGGAAAGTTTCTTAACTAACGTCGATGTGAATGTTGCTGCTAGTGCTGACATTCTTCCGCTAGGGGCGCTGCTCTTGTAACAGGAAACCTCGAGAAAAACTTAGCTTCAGACCTATTCAATGTCAGGTGTTGATCGAAATGCAAACTAAAAAATTTGTCTACTTTCTCATGTTTAATAAGTTCGCCTTTTATGTCTGGGGGAAATTATCATTTACTTGGGTTTAGAGAGAAGAAGACTGCTGTTCTTTTCCCTTTTGATAGTTTAAATCCCCATCTCTCTGTCCACTTACCCATTTTTGTTAGAAAGGTTTCTAAATCATTGATGAATTGTTGGCTGGATCGGTTAACCGTTCTCATATGCCACTGTCGTCAGCAAACTGAGAAAAGTCAATTTTGCTAAGATCGACAGCCTTGTTTAGGTCGTGGATCATAATGTTGAAAAGGGTTGGGCTTAAAACACTTCCTTGGTTGGTGCTGTTCTCAAGTTCTTAAGTTTCTAAGTAATTTCCCCTATACTGTTTCTGATATGTGGTCCTTTTAGGAAATTACTGAGCCATTTGTACCTATAGCCATTAATCCCGTAAAGGTTTAATTGAGTCCGCCAGTCCAAACTACGTCAAAGGATTTATAATAATAATAATAATAATAATAATAATAATAATAATAATAATAATAATAATAATAATAACACATGAGAAAATTATGGTCAGTACGGGTAGAGAGTGTTTACAGATGGACTGATATAGTTTGCAGATGGACTGCTATGGTCAGTATGGGTAGGAGAGTGTTTAGAGATGGACTGCTATAGTCAGTATGGGTAGGAGAGTGTTTAGAGATGGACTGCTATCGTCAGTATATGGGTAGGAAAGTGTTTAGAGATGGACTGCTATGGTCAGTATGGGTAGGAGAGTCTTTAGAGATGGACTGCTATGGTCAGTATATGGGTAGGAAAGTGTTTAGAGATGGACTGCTATAGTCAGTATGGGTAGGAGAGTTTTTAGAGATGGACTGCTATAGTCAGTATGGGTAGGAGAGTTTTTAGAGATGGACAGCTATGGTCAGTATGGGTAGGAGAGTTTTTAGAGATGGACTGCTATGGTCAGTATGAGTAGAAGAGGGATTATAGATGGACTGATATGGGTAGAAGTTTTACATATGGACTGCTATGGTCAGTATATGTGTAGGAGAGTATTTACATATGGAATGCTATGGTCAGTATGTGTAGGAGAGTGTTTAGAGATAGACTGTTATGGTCAGTATAGAGGTAGGAGAGTGTTTACAGATAGACTGTTATGGTCAGTATAGAGAAAGGAGAGTGTTTACAGATAGATTGCTATGGTCAGTATGGGTAGGAAAGTGTTTACAGATGGACTGCTATGGTCAGTATATGTGTAGGAGAGTATTTACATATGGAATGCTATGGTCAGTATGTGTAGGAGAGTGTTTAGAGATAGACTGTTATGGTCAGTATAGAGGTAGGAGAGTGTTTACAGATAGACTGTTATGGTCAGTATAGAGATAGGAGAGTGTTTACAGATAGATTGCTATGGTCAGTATGGGTAGAAAAGTGTTTACAGATGGACTGCTATGGTCAGTGTGGGTAGGAGAGTGCCCACAATTGGACTGTTATAGTCAGTGTGGGTAGGAGAGTGTTTACAGATGGACTGATATGGTCAGTATGGGTAGGATAGTGTTTAGAGATGGACTGATATGGTCAGTGTGGGTAGGAGAGTGTTTACAATTGGACTGATAAGGTCAATGTGGGTAGGAGAGTGTTTAGGGATGGACTGCTATAGTCAGTATGGGTAGGAGAGTGTTTGCAGATGGACTGATATGGTCAGTGTGGTTAGGAGAGTTTACAATTGGACTGATATGGTCAGTGTGGGTAGGAGAGTGTTTACAGATGGACTGATATGGTCAGTATGGGTTGGAGAGTGTTTAGAATTGGACTGATATGGTCAGTAAGGGTAGGAGAGTGTTTAGAGATGGACTGCTATGGTCAGTATGGGTAGGAGAGTGTTTAGAGATGGATTGCTATGGTCAGTATGGGTAGGAGAGTGTATAGAGATGGATTGCTATGGTCAGTATGGTTAGGAGAGTTTACAATTGGACTGATTTGGTCAGTGTGGGTAGGAGAGTGTTTACAGATGGACTGCTATTGTCAATATGGGTAGGAGAGTGTTTACAGATGGACTGCTATGGTCAGTATGGGTAGGAGAGTGTTTACAGATGGACTGCTATGGTCAGTATGGGTAGGAGAGTGTTTACAGATTGACTGCTATGGTCAGTATGGGTAGGAGAGTGTTAGAGATGGACTGCTATGGTCAGTATGGGTAGGAGAGTGTTTAACGATGGACTGCTATGGTCAAAATCATGGTTTGGACCTTTCAGGTATTTTAGAAATAGCGGAAAGTTTCTTAACTAACGTCGATGTGAATGTTGCTGCTAGTGCTGACATTCTTCCGCTAGGGGCGCTGCTCTTGTAACAGGAAACCTCGAGAAAAACTTAGCTTCAGACCTATTCAATGTTAGGTGTTGATCGAAATGCAAAACTAAAAAATTTGTCTACTTTCTCATGTTTAATAAGTTCGCCTTTTATGTCTGGGGGAAATTATCATTTACTTGGGTTTAGAGAGAAGAAGACTGCTGTTCTTTTCCCTTTTGATAGTTTAAATCCCCATCTCTCTGTCCACTTACCCATTTTTGTTAGAAAGGTTTCTAAATCATTGATGAATTGTTGGCTGGATCGGTTAACCGCTTCTCATATGCCACTGTCGTCAACAAACTGAGAAAAGTCAATTTTGCTAAGATCGACAGCCTTGTTTAGGTCGTGGATCATAATGTTGAAAAGGGTTGGGCTTAAAACACTTCCTTGGTTGGTGCTGTTCTCAAGTTCTTAAGTTTCTAAGTAATTTCCCCTATACTGTTTCTGATATGTGGTCCTTTTAGGAAATTACTGAGCCATTTGTACCTATAGCCATTAATCCCGTAAAGGTTTAATTGAGTCCGCCAGTCCAAACTATGTCAAAGGATTTATAATAATAATAATAATAATAATAATAATAATAATAATAATAATAATAATAATAATAATAATAATAATAATAATAATAATTACACATGAGAAAATTATGGTCAGTACGGGTAGAGAGTGTTTACAGATGGACTGATATAGTTTGCAGATGGACTGCTATGGTCAGTATGGGTAGGAGAGTGTTTAGAGATGGACTGCTATAGTCAGTATGGGTAGGAGAGTGTTTAGAGATGGACTGCTATCGTCAGTATATGGGTAGGAAAGTGTTTAGAGATGGACTGCTATGGTCAGTATGGGTAGGATAGTCTTTAGAGATGGACTGCTATGGTCAGTATATGGGTAGGAAAGTGTTTAGAGATGGACTGCTATAGTCAGTATGGGTAGGAGAGTTTTTAGAGATGGACTGCTATAGTCAGTATGGGTAGGAGAGTTTTTAGAGATGGACAGCTATGGTCAGTATGGGTAGGAGAGTTTTTAGAGATGGACGGCTATGGTCAGTATGAGTAGAAGAGGGGTTATAGATGGACTGATATGGGTAGAAATTTTACATATGGACTGCTATGGTCAGTATATGTGTAGGAGAGTATTTACATATGGAATGCTATGGTCAGTATGGGTAGGAGAGTGTTTACAGATGGACTGATATGGTCAGTATAGAGGTAGGAGAGTGTTTACAGATAGATTGTTATGGTCAGTATAGAGAAAGGAGAGTGTTTACAGATAGATTGCAATGGTCAGTATGGGTAGGAAAGTGTTTACAGATGGACTGCTATGGTCAGTATATGTGTAGGAGAGTATTTACATATGGAATGCTATGGTCAGTATGTGTAGGGAAGTGTTTATAGATAGACTGTTATGGTCAGTATAGAGGTAGGAGAGTGTTTACAGATAGACTGTTATGGTCAGTATAGAGATAGGAGAGTGTTTACAGATAGATTGCTATGGTCAGTATGGGTAGAAAAGTGTTTACAGATGGACTGCTATGGTCAGTGTGGGTAGGAGAGTGTCCACAATTGGACTGTTATAGTCAGTGTGGGTAGGAGAGTGTTTACAGATGGACTGATATGGTCAGTATGGGTAGGATAGTGTTTAGAGATGGACTGATATGGTCAGTGTGGGGAGGAGAGTGTTTACAATTGGACTGATAAGGTCAATGTGGGTAGGAGAGTGTTTAGGGATGGACTGCTATAGTCAGTATGGGTAGGAGAGTGTTTGCAGATGGCTTGATATGGTCAGTATGGTTAGGAGAGTTTACAATTGGACTGATATGGTCAGTGTGGGTAGGAGAGTGTTTACAGATGGACTGATATGGTCAGTATGGGTTGGAGAGTGTTTAGAATTGGACTGATATGGTCAGTAAGGGTAGGAGAGTGTTTAGAGATGGACTGCTATGGTCAGTATGGGTAGGAGAGTGTTTAGAGATGGATTGCTATGGTCAGTATGGGTAGGAGAGTGTTTAGAGATGGATTGCTATGGTCAGTATGGTTAGGAGAGTTTACAATTGGACTGATATGGCCAGTGTGGGTAGGAGAGTGTTTACAGATGGACTGCTATGGTCAATATGGGTAGGAGAGTGTTTACAGATGGACTGCTATCGTCAATATGGGTAGGAGAGTGTTTACAGATGGACTGCTATTGTCAGTATGGGTAGGAGAGTGTTTACAGATTGACTGCTATGGTCAGTATGGGTAGGAGAGTGTTTAGAGATTGACTGCTATGGTCAATATGGGTAGGAGAGTGTTTAACAATGGACTGCTATGGTCAGTGTGGGTAGGAGAGTGTTTACAGATGGACTGCTATGGTCAGTATGTGTAGGAGAGTGTTTACAGATGGACTGCTATGGTCAATATGGGTAGGAGAGTGTTTACAGATGGACTGCTATCGTCAATATGGGTAGGAGAGTGTTTACAGATGGATTGCTATGGTAAGTGTGGGTAGGAGAGTGTTTACAGATTGACTGCTATGGTCAGTATGGGTAGGAGAGTGTTTAGAGATGGACTGCTATGGTCAGTATGGGTAGGAGAGTGTTTAGAGATGGATTGCTATGGTCAGTATGGGTAGGAGAGTGTTTACAGATGGATTGCTATGGTCAGTATGGTTAGGAGAGTTTACAATTGGACTGATATGGTCAGTGTGGGTAGGAGAGTGTTTACAGATTGATTGCTATGGTCAGTATGGGTAGTAGAGTGTTTAGAGATTGACTGCTATGGTCAGTATGGGTAGGAGAGTGTTTAGAGATGGACTGCTGTGGTCAGTATGGGTAGGAGAGTGTTTAACGATGGACTGCTATGGTCAGTGTGGGAAGGAGAGTGTTTACAGATGGACTGCTATGGTCAGTATGTGTAGGAGAGTGTTTACAGATGGACTGCTATGGTCAATATGGGTAGGAGAGTGTTTACAGATGGACTGCTATCGTCAATATCGGTAGGAGAGTGTTTACAGATGGATTGCTATGGTCAGTATGGGTAGGAGAGTGTTTATAGATGGACTGCTATGGTAAGTGTGGGTATGAGAGTGTTTACAGATTGACTGGTATGGTCAGTATGGGTAGGAGAGCGTTTAGAGATGGACTGCTATGGTCAGTATGGGTAGGAGAGTGTTTAGAGATGGACTGCTATGGTCAGTATGGGTAGAAGAGTGTTTATAGATGGACTGCTATGCTCAGTGTGGGTAGGAGAGAGTTTACAGATGGACTGCTATGGTCAGTATGTGTAGGAGAGTGTTTACAGATGGACTGCTATGGTCAGTATGGGTAGGAGAGTATTTATAGATGGACTGCTATGGTAAGTGTGGGTAGTAGAGTGTTTAGAGATGGACTCATATGGGCAGTTTTGTTAGGAGAGTGTTTACAATTGGACTGATATGGTCAATGTGGGTAGTAGGGTGTTTAGGTATGGACTGCTGTAGTCAGTATGGGTAGGAGAGTGTTTACAGATGGACTGCTATGGTCAGTATGGGTAGGAGAGTGTTTACAGATGGACTGATATGGTCAGTATATGGGTAGGAGAGTGTTCACAGATGGACTGATATGGTCAGTATGGGTATGAGAGTTTACAATTGGACTGATATGATCAGTATGGGTAGGAGAGTGTTTACAGATGGACTGATATGGTCAGTATGGGTAGGAGAGTGTTTAGAGATGGACTGATATGGTCAGTATGGGTAGGAGAGTGTTTACAGATGGACTGATATGGTCAGTATGGGTAGGAGAGTGTTTACAGATGGACTGCTATGGTCAGTATGGGTAGGAGAGTGTTTAGTGATGGACTGCTATGGTCAATATATGGGTAGGAGAGTGTTTACAGATGGACTGTTATGGTCAGTATGGGTAGGAGAGTGTTTACAGATGGACTGATATGGTCAGTATGGGTAGGAGAGTGTTTAGAGATGGACTGCTATGGTCAGTGTGGGTAGGAGAGTATTTACAGATGGACAGCTATGGTCAGTATGGGTAGGAGAATGTTTAGAGATGGACTGCTATGGTCAGTGTGGGTAGGAGAGTGTTTGCAGATTGACTGCTATGGTCAGTATGGGTAGGAGAGTGTTTAGAGATGGACTGCTATGGTCAGTATGGTTAGGACAGTATTTGCTGCTGGACTGCTATGGTCAGTATGGTTTAAGCAGTGTGTGCAGATGGACTGCAATGGTCAGTATGGTTAGGACAGTGTTTACAGGTAGACATATATTGTCAGTTTTGGTTGGAGAGTGTTCACAGATTGACCAGTATTGAATATCGTAACTGAATCTAAAACAATATTTACTGGGATATGCTCTTTAGATTTAAAGTAAACATTTTAATGTACGCACGCACATATGCATATTAACACATGAGATTTTTCAAACCTTTTTGGGATTACTGGCAATTTACATGTAAAAAATTCTTCACAGAATATGGCAGCTATCATATTAACATTGATGTGGATCTGTGTGCGTGCGTATGTGTGTGTTTGTGCATGTCTGTATCTGAGCATGTGAATTATCATTATCGCTTACTTTCACCTTCATGCACACAAACATATATGTCCATGTAGATTACAAAAGACATATACACGGGTTGTAGTCTTCGATGTATTCCGACCAATAACTTACAACCATTATAGCTGTTTTTGGACACGTTTTCACATTTGACACGATCATTACTTTAGAATTTTAATTATTCATGTATATTGGTGAAGTTTCCAAATCTCAATTTCGTAGCCAGAGCAAAGATTTTAAATCAATACAGTATACAAAGCACTGTAATAAACGAAACTATAAAGTCGCAACACGAACTGTCTCAACAAGCTACATTCCAGCTTCGTCTGCTGGAGTTCCATCGAAGATGACACAGCCATTTGTTTAACATGGCGAACGACAATCTGAGATCAACATAACAACACTGAATAAATTCCACGGTTAATAAAACAATATTCGTTTATTTTGACGGAATAATCAAAATTAAAAGTAAGTATTGATGGTCATGATATGTATTAGTTTGGTGTATATGCTTTGAAGAATTTATCCGATAACGCTTTGGGGTTTAAATGGCCATATTCGTGTAGAAATGGAATCTATGAAATCATTGTATCAGGTGCTTTGAAGTTTACTCGATTCTAGAATGTTTGCGCTATTGTACATTACATAAAAGATGAATTTCTCGAAAATTTATTTATTTAATTCTATATCAACCATTTGAAGAGAAAATTATATAACAATTGAACTGTTTGTATAACTGAGGTGTGCGTATTTAATGGTAGGTTTATAATTAATGTAATCATACTGAATATTATTTAGAGAATACGTCAACGTTGAAACGTAAATCTTCCAAAATTTCATCCACTAGTTAGATAAATAGGTTTTCTTCTATTTTCCTTGTGTGTTTGTGTCTTAATGTTAGCGAATTATTTTTTGATGTTGGAATGACGTATCCTCGAATATAATCGAGACAAACAATATTACTTTTGTTCTATGTATGACACTTTGAATAACACGTTAATGCATGATATTCAATTTTAGATTCAATGATGACTTTTTTTCCTTCACGTAGATACTTAAATTAGAACTTAATTTAATCTCCAATCACAGCATGATTTTTTTAATAAACTGTTTTCTATTAAACCTTACGTCCTGTGGATTTTCCGATTGTCTGTAATCATTAATAAGTACCTCCTAGACATGTTGAGCTAATTAATGTACACCTGACCTTGATCATGTCTTCTACCACTCAGGCTGAGGTCAGCTGTTTACAGCGGTAACAGTCCCATCCACATAGAGGAGAGACTAGTATTTTTTTTAGCAAATTCCTTTGTGATGGTTGAAAAATTCTGATTGTCGGATTCATGCAATTACGTACAGATAGTTCCCTAATGACGCCATCAGCCGCCATATTTGTGGTATGCTGGCAGATTTACCGTTGACTTTATAATTTGCTTGGAAGTGGACATAAAATCATTGAATCTCAAGATAATGTTACACACGTACATAAATAGAATGCAAAATCAGGCCTTCTGCTCGTATCTATAGTTGTATTTTATAAGCTGATTCTGATTCAGTGTGCCTTGTACAAAACGGTCAATTTTGGTGGTCCCACATAGGAAAAACTGCCAAGTTGACCATCGTCCAGGTGAAATGGGCAAAATATCATTTGCTAGTGACCTTATCGGGAAGCATTTATTACGTTCTGGTTTTGACATCTTGACATTTAATGCTAACCAAATTATATGTATACGGATAAGTTGATTAAGATTTATTTCTGAATATCGATAAAATTGTGTCCCCTCTCCTCCCATGAACACGGGATGTAGAAATAAACAACTTTTATATGATATTGAACTTAAAATGTTCTTCCATCGCTTTAAAATTACTTTCTCTCAGAAGATATATTTTTAGAATTTACTAAGGTTCAGGGTTCCTGCGAGGACGGGACCCGACTGGACCAAATCGGTCTATTAGGCCTTAGGATGGCCCGCATACAGGTTCAAATGAAGACCTTCCAGCAAGGTATAATTTGCCGTTTCTGGGATCCTTTAGAATTGTACAGGGTGGGAACATCAAGGTACGGTATTATTTCTTTTAAATGTTTAGTTGTGCAAAGAGGTCGAACTCTTCTGAATTAATTTCATAGCTTAATAAATCGTTGGAGTGGTCAATACTGTAGCTGATTTGCATACATGTGATACATGCATACATGTGCCTACATGCTTGTTTGCGTATGCGTTACTATTCAAGTTAATTTTATATATTTCTACTGTACCATGTGTTCTGCTAAAAGCAGATTTATGATGTGTCAGCTGTATATGATGTAAATAATAAGCTTTGTAGGTTGAAAATTAACTTCATTTAAATGTAAGTTGTTTCCTTAGACATAAATACTTATTCTATAAAAAGCTTTGCATTAGGCAAATGTCTGCAGTTAAAAGTATGCTGCAATGTCATACAATGTAAAAGTTATATGCAATTTATCCCATTGATTTCAGTGTATGTACTTGTGATTCGTTATGCCACATATATTGTCACATCTAGTATACATGCCAAGCTAGTTTACGTAATTCCTACAATAATTCTCTAGATTAAACGCAAGACTTGAAATAACAAAAAAGTCTTTACTTGACTCTTGTATCCTCAAATGGAACACTCTGCCTAAATGTCAGCATGGAAGAAAATTTCTTATAAACGTATACGATATATTACCCTACAAAACAAATATCCTTTGCTATTATCTTTCTGGTGATGACAAATATTCTATTAATTGCAATTAAGACCATTTCACAATGTAGCGACCTCAACTAAGACCAGTATGGCATTTACTCAATAGACAATCTCGTATGCAACTCTGTGGTAAAACCAGAAAGAGAACATTACATTTAAAAGATAGATAATTTTTTTAGTTCAGACTACATTGCCCATACATCTAAATTAATATATAGATATAAAGTAAAAACTTGTATACATAAAAAACATATCCAACGTAATATTACGTATATATCAACACTAATTAATTGAGCCCTGCATTGTTGAGAATGAAATAAGTGGCACATCTAAAGAGTATTTTTTCATCTACTAATAATACTAAAATTTAAATGAATGTCATAGTTCCACTGAGAGTTCAATATACAGTTCTTACTATTAGATATTCTTGTCATCACTGAGAATGCATTCTTTTTCATACTTCCTCAAAACTAAATACATTCTGATTTACAAACTTGTTGGAGGCACTGTTCCATTTAGAAAGACCTAATAGAATACGAAGACTATTATTTTATTTTAACCAATTATCTTTTCATACATTCACTAACGTTTGTCCACATATGAGCACATTACATAGTGCATCAAAAAGATTTGAATAATCTATTTTGTATTCAATGAACAATTCTTAAATTTGCGTAGACGCATGTTTGTTCGAGTACACAAAAATTTGTAATGTCTCATCATATTTTCATTATCTGACCGATTGGATTTCAAAATATGACCCAGATACGTATAACTGTTGACATACGTATGAGCATTGCCGTTAAGAATTAGAGGGGGAAAGAGATGGTAATTTATAAGAATTCTTTCACTCGCTCCACATTTCAAAGGTGAAAGTCTAATACAATGTCTGATGGAAATGTTCTTTCATAGCTCTACAAACATTCTTCTGTTTAGCTTACGTGTACTCCGGAATGAAGGAAATTAAACATCTTTATGTTTTGTCTAATGTACATTAAAGATACAAAAGAGTTTCTTTTTATTTAAAGAGATTAATTTTGTTCTTTTTTCTCTCAGTGCAATAACCAATTCATAGTTTTTTTTTTGTATGTGCATTACATACCAATAACTATTAGTTCCAACGTTTGGTAACACCTCATTTACATATCTTAGATATCGTCTTTCCTTTTTATCGAACCGTTTTCTATTAACTTTCATCTAATTTTTTGTGCTTTGCTCTCATTCCTGTTTTCTTATTTGCCGCTTGTCATCTTTGATTAATTTTGTTTCGCTATATTCTTATGGGCGAGAGTTTATCAAATGTTGTGAAAACTGGTAGCCGACCCCATTTGCATAATTTAGCAAATGTAATTTGTTTAAGCCATGTAAAAGTTAATTATGTAACTATGTTGGTATGCATGGATTGCATTTCAATTTCCTGTATGTACCTGTATCCTTTAATAATGTCGGTACAGAGTTTCCGTTAATGTGAAATCAGCTATAAGTACATTTTACGATGCCTTGAACGGTCTTGACGGTACAAGAGAGGAATGCATAAACAAACAGGCAGAAGTTGTTAAACTGACAAAATAATTCTGATTATATTGAATCACCGATTCACGTTCCATTGAATTTAGAAGCACGCTTTGAGAAATGGTGTGTCAGTGAAAAATAATTACTTGCTAATGGGAAATATTATAGGGATTATAAATATTTACAAACGTTAGCTGATATACGAGGGAATGTTTGGGTTTAATTACAATATTCATAATTTATATGCCAGCTACCAAATAAAGGGAGTCTATTTAGAACGATAAATCCTATTACTCAAACAAAATACTCAAACGGCATGTTTGAGTAGCGCTGACATACGCCTGTGTCAAGACAAGAAAAGCGGTCCTGATCATGCAATTTAAGTCATTTAATTTCTTTGATGATGATAAAGCAATACAATAACAATAACTGTATTTATTGTTGTAACCATTATTATTATTATTATTATTATTATTATTATTATTATTATTATTATTATTATTATTATTATTATTATTATTATTATTATTATTATTATTGTTATTATTATTATTATTATTATTATTAGTAGTAGTAGTAGTAGTAGTAGTAATAGTAGTATATTATTATTATTATTATTATTATTATTATTAGTAGTAGTAGTAGTAGTAGTAGTAGTAGTAGTAGTAGTAGTAGTCTCATGCTTTATACAGCCCATACGATGATATATTATGCTGGTCTTTCCTAATTTTAAGGGGAGTCCACTTCATGTGGATTTATATCTCAAAGACTTTGAGCAATATTCTTGCTAGAAATGTCACTTTCGAAAGTAGGTTAGGTTCATGTGTTATTTCTGTTTTTCTTTGACTGTCCCTGAGTTTGCAAAGTATTAGTTAAAATTCCCCCAGTACGATCCATACGAACTTTGTGTCTTATTTTCCATATCTTTGTGTGGTATTAGTCCAAGCACTCTCAGCGATCGAAACAGTCTCATTTATTTCCAAAAGTGTTTTCGGCATTAGTCCAAGCACCCCGTCTGCGATCCATACAGTCTATATGTCTATTTTCCATATCTTTGTGTAGTATTACTCCAAGCACTTCCACTACGATCCATAAAATCTATGTTTTACTTATCTTTGTGTGGTATTAGTCCAATCTCTCTCTCTCTCTCTCTCTCTCTCTCTCTCTCTCTCTCTCTCTCTCTCTCTCTCTCTCTCTCTCTCTCTCTCTCTCTCTCTCTCTCTCATCCATACGATCTCTTTCTGTTTTTCATATCGTTTTGTGGTTTCAATCCAAGCTATAATACTAGCTGTCAAATTTATTTTACACGTCCCAGTGAAAGCAGCAGGAACCAGTCGTTTTGGATGAAACAAATTTACAGGACAATGTTATATTTTAGATTAAGATTATCAGAATTATATATTGACAGTTCTAGTCATTTTCTGTTGATATATGATGACCTTTTTTCGTGACTTTCATATTTAATTCATTTAAATAAAGTCACGATCTCAGTTAGTTTCCTTTTCTTTCTACATGTGTTAAAGCTTATTTGCATGACAGAACAAGTCATTCATGGTTGCCAACTCTAGATCATAGTTACACAGAAATGACTTCACCTGCAATACGAGCAGCTCATGAGAAATTTATTCGGGCCAGCCAGGGGAAACACAAAAGATTTCGGATGCAGTATCATCTCTACTAACACTGAAAAAGAGGTGCATAGAATTCGAGGGCAAAAATGCCAGTGGCATATTAGAATATGTTGAGAATGCAGATAAACAAAATGACACTACATGTAATTATATCAAAGTAATGGAACATGTGTCATTTCAGCCTCCATATCAAGATGAAAGAAATATCAAAGGCAATGGGCATCCAAACTGACTTGACAGTCAAAGTAATGGAACATGTTTCATTTCAGCCTGCATATCAAGATGAAGAAATATCAAAGGCAATGGGCATCCAAACTGACTTGACAGTCAAAGTAATGGAACATGTGTCATTTCAGCCTGCATATCAAGATGACGAAATATCAAAGGCAATGGGCATCCAAACTGACTTGACAGTCAAAGTAATGGAACATGTGTCATTTCAGCCTGCATATCAAGATGAAGAAATATCAAAGGCAATGGGCATCCAAACTGACTTGACAGTCAAAGTAATGGAACATGCGTCATTTCAGCCTACATATCAAGATGAAGAAATATCAAAGGCAATTCAAACTGACTTGACAGTCAAAGTAATCAAACAACTAGAAAATGATAACAAGTCCAGACTCGTCAAAGCCAAAGAAAATTAACAGTTTGATTTTAAAGGACTGTGCATGCTTCTATCTTATGTTGACAATTCTGAACAAGTAGCATTTTACACAAGATTGCCAAAATTTTGGTGTATTAAAACTAGATTTTAATTGAATAGAGGGACAGATGAGTAACAACAGTAAAATCATTTTTTGTGTGTATGAAATTTTGAATGAATTATCTTTTCCAAGATATTGTCAATCATTTGAATGTTTCTTTACCAACTATGCAAAGAAGTTTTCACAATACTCGGGATGTTCTCTACATTAGACTAGGCTTTCTAGTGCAATGGCCAAATCGAGAACACTTGAGTTAAACAATACCTATGTGTTTCGGAAAAAGTTTGGCTAGAAAGTTATTATGATAGACTGTTTTGAAGTATTTCCAGAGAAGCCAAGCGGTGCTCTAAACAAAGTGTACACATATTCCAATTACAAGCATAACTAGACTGTGAAATATATAATAAGCATTGCCCCTCGAGCTGTTGTTACATTTTTTTCTTATGGATGGGGAGGTAGATAATTTTTATAGATATATATATAACAGAAAAGTCAGAACTTCTGAACACTCTATTACCAGGGGACAGTGATGGCTGTGTGCTTTTTATCAAGCTGAATTAGACATACCTACCTTTACACGAGGAAAAGCACAGATACATCCACTAGAAGTTGAGAAAACTATTAAAAACTTGCATCAGATCGAATTCATGTGGAACATAATATTGGTTTCGTGTTGCGAAAATTGTGACTTTGTGAGGGCATCGTCCCCATTGAGTTTATTAAGCTGAAACATGGAGAGAGTGTTTTAACTACCGATAAGATTGTTAAACTGGCTTGCTGTTTAACAAATTTGTGTCCTTCATTTGTTACATTTGAGTGAAAGAATGCAAAATTTATTGAGCATACCATGATGTGTACATTGAATATTACCGTCACACATGTGTAACATGTAAATTTGCAAATAAAGTGTACCATACTAACACTAGTTCTATTCCATTTGTTTATAATTTGCCTAATGTCAAAATAGTCATGGCAAGTAAGTTTAACAAGAAATCTACAGGTGCAAGTAATGGTTTGAGGATATATTTCATTAATTTGTTTCCTAAGATTTGTCTTCATCGTATTTCAAAGATACAACAGAGACATCATTTCACATGCTATTGATTTATTGATTTCTGAACAATGAAACAAACGATAATGTACAATATCAGTCAATTTCTAATCTACATGACACTGCTTTATCAGATATCTGGCATCATCAGCATTATAAACTGCTTTCTATTTCCATTATAATATATACAATACAGTAGCACGTTGAGAAGCATAACATGGTGGGCACTGATAAATATATTCATCATTTGCAATTGCCACAATCCATTTTCCTTTTGGCACATTTTTGAGTTTTATACAAATAGTATGAATCCATACCTTTGGGCAATTTTCACTTTCACACATTATTATCCTTCTTTCATCATCATTTCTACCACAAATGCATTACTTTCTGTCGCTGAGTGGCGACAGCTTTGTTATCTTCACCAGTAACTAACTGTTCCTTGTAATGACCTGTCTTTATGAAAAATTTTACACAGGAGATCAGACATAAAACATTTAGAGTTTACATGTTTGCCTTTAACTAATTTTGAGTACTCCATCTTTTGATGCTATTTTATGACCCCCCAGGCTGACCCCCAGGCTGTTGTGGCACTATAGAAGGGCATCTTATTCCAATAAGATGCACAAATTGTTTTCAGTAATGTCAGAGATGGCTGTGAAATGCTAGTATGGCATAAACGATAAAAATTGGAAGCTATTGTTCTTCCTGTACGATATTTGCGTCAGAAGAAACAATACGAATGGCTCCCTGTCTAATTCTAAATATACGATGTTTGTTCCTTGGAAACAGATATGTCTATAGCACTAGACGTCTGCATCGTATAATGACAATATGAAGATCATCATAAAATAGGTTAATCTGATTTAATGAAGGCGATGGTATGTCTGACGCCGCTTTTTTGTCAGAAACAATGTGCAGAGATTCACCATTTGAAAGTTGTTTTTTTTTACTGCCGACTGTAAGTCCATATCTTTATGTCGTTTGTATTGTGTCTCAAAATTAGCTGATGTAGGAAACATGCAGTATACACGCACATCAGTCAATGTAGCTTTCTTGCATATTCTCGCACCTGTCTCCAAGGTAAATAAAACTGAGTACAACATTCCCCAAGTCCTGCCATACATGTACAATGTAATAATTCCATACTCCCATCTGTGGCAACATTAACACATCACTCACGGTTTCTCTCACTCGCATAAAGTGGGTTACGTGGAATTTAGAATGAAGTAAACATTACAACATATAATATATAATGTTCAATATTGCATCAGTCCTTAAGCTTTTTGTACATGTCGAATATATCCATACATGTACATGTGGAATATTTACATGTACTATCATCAATCAACTCAATTACTAAACACGTGATTTCAGCAAACTCACAAAGGGATTAATGGTTCGAATAAAAAATTGAAAATGTTATTGTTATTTAAAATGATTTTAACTCTATTTATCTGTCATCACAAACAAGGTAGGTAGTAATACAATGTAGTCAGCTGAAGTTACGTTATGGAAAGAGAGAAAGAAATGAAAACGGAAGTGTAAGTACCTTTGCTCACAACAAATGAACCCCATTAATTTCCTTGCGCAGTATTTATTGGATCCATCTTGGAAAAGCTTGTATGCACCAAGAGGCTTGTAATTCTTCAACTGATCCTTGGAGTATGCTGATTGTTGAAAAATTAAAAAAAAGGACAATGCATAGCTGACCTCAGTCCATTTCATCCGATCATCGCTGAAAGCTTCAGCAGTTAGTTTATATTTATTAATCTGTATTTTAGCAGTTTACTGGACGTATCTCACACGATCCCCACCCACAGGTAAATCGGCATAATTAGTATGGATCACAGCCTTCATTGTTGTCTTTTCCATCACAACTGTCAAGGTCAGCTATGCATTAGTTTAGGGCTTAAAATGGCGGCGTTTGTTTAATTGCGTTTCATTTCGGAAAATTGTGTGCCTTAGCGTGACGTCAGTGAAAACAACCCATAGTTTGGTTTTTCATTATAAATATGTTGGTATTTTTATATATATTTTAAAAAGGTTTTGTAGCTATTGAAATACATGGTTTGTTATAAGAAATCTCGACATTCAGTTGTTATAAAATATTTATGGGTGCATTTATACTCATCAGCTTTGCTTTGTTTTAAATGTTAATTGCAGATGACTTGTTTTATCAAAAATTTGGTAGATGTTCAGAAATCACTAGCTAGGCTCTTTATTGTTCTGATAAGTGAGGTCAACAGATTAAGGTGGTGCTCTGCAGTTTAGAATTTTGCATAGAGTAAGATTTTTAAAGAAATGAATTCCCCTAGCTTTAGTCGTTGGCTACACTAGTTATTTATAAAGAACTTGTATAGCATAGGTATTGTTCAAAGAACTTTCAATTTGATTAATTGTTTCATATGATTGACGTGTATAATATAGATTCCAGATATAAAACTTGGCATTACTTCAGATGTGCACCATTGAAAAAAAAAGATTGTTAGCTCTGCCAGATCATTTTCACTTCCTGGATTATATAGGTAAATTGTTAAAAAAAGAGTAGTCAAGTCTTTTTCCATTTAATTCATTTGGTAACTCATTCATTGCACTTTAAGAAACTGGTATTGACTAGTCTGGCAAAATTCCTTTTGCCTCTTTGATAACTGCATAAAGATAATAATATTGATTCAGACTGATCTTTTAGCACAATGGAGCCGTCATTACAGTTAGCCGTGTGCTTAGATCATGTACAATTTCCACAATTACAATATCCAAAGAAAATTTCGCTCACAGCTCATGAAATTGACATAGAGGTATACCAACATTCTCTCCACAGTGCATGGTGCAGATATAAACAATTTCAACTTACACCATCACTCTCTCAGAAGATCATAATATCTATAGAACGTCCCCCTTAGTAAGACAGCAACGTTTGCCAAATTATCTTCATGTGTGCAGGGTATGCAATAACCGAAATGATGCCACTTAATAGAACCGATTCCAAACTCAACCTTTACATTGGTCTGAGAGATATTATGGAAATCATTAGCAATGCCAATACAAAACCTCACTCAGCTTGCGATTGTTTTATTTGCTGTACATAATTCATCACTTCTAAAGATATAATTAATTTTTATAACACGTGTCTGTGTTGAATCTATCATGCAATTCAAGTACAACAAGTCGTAATATTGTTTCATGCTGCTTCATGACTAAAAATAGATAATGCAAAAGGACGTGTTGCCTTGGCATGCACATCACCAAATACCGGATATATCGCGCCCATATTCGTTTACACGGTTACAGATTTAGTAAATGTTTGCGTGTAGTAAGCTAAACTAAGTTTGAGTGCGAGCAAAAAAAAAAATACTACCTTATGCAATACAATAAAAGTACCATCCAAAAAGTGAGGATTCATTGTTCTTGTTTATAAATTTTAACTTAGGTATATATATATATATATATATATATATATATATATATATATATATATATATATATATATATATATATATATATATAAAGAATACAAATCATATGGCGAATAACAACCCTCTCAAGCGTACTGGATCCACCAAGGGATCACGTGTGTCAGGGATTAATTAAAATATATGCAATAAACTGACGACGAACAGTACGAAACTAGTAACTAACTAGCCTAAGCGCTTTCGACTCTTAATGAGTCTTTTTCAAAGGCAAATACAACACATAGTTACGACAAACAAATAAACACAAAAACGTTGTGTTTGTAAACCTCTACATTTCTGTCTTCACATGTGCTAAAACTAGCAAATAGTCTATACAAGCTGGTTGTATTTATAGTTTTAGCACATGTGAAGACAGAAATGTAGAGGTTTACAAACACAACGTTTTTGTGTTTATTTGTTTGTCGTAACTATGTGTTGTATTTGCCTTTGAAAAAGACTCATTAAGAGTCGAAAGCGCTTAGGCTTGTTAGTTACTAGTTTCGTACTGTTCGTCGTCAGTTTATTGCATATATATATATATATATATATATATATATATATATATATATATATATATATATATATATATATATATATATATATATATATATATATATATACACGATATGCATTCACGATATGCATTCGGCAGTTTATTTTCGATGCTGATTCACTTTGAAGAAAGTTCGTAGGAAGAGGAAATCGGCTTGTTTTTAGACTGACTTATATAGAGGGAAGCTTAATTTTGAATATAAATGGCATATACATTGTTGCTTTCACGTGTAGGTCTTTCCAGGCTAGATGATAATTTATTATTTCATCAATCCCTTCAGTAAATTTAGTACAATTGCTATGCAAAAGGTAGGTTATTGGCCTTTAAGAGTTCATTCATGGTCATTCATGCTGGAACACAGCAATTTACCCTGCAATTGTGCAGTTGTGTTGCCATTTTATTACTTGTACTTGCTAACTCCATTCAACCGTTATTCATTAACTTCATTTGGCATTGATCTTCCCATTAGGGTACATTTGTAAGAGCCATATCTCGTTTCTTTTTTTTAATTATATTTTCTTATTGATTTTGATTCCTGAGCCTATCTTTGACTATCATTAGCTACTATGCATTGCTTTTCTGCTTGGTTGGTTTGTCCTTTTTGTTGCTCCAAAATTATATTGCTACCTGTTTGTTTTTATGACAGAATCCAGGACATGGAATTGAATTCTGTACTATTTATTTCCAACACTGCCATTATTATTATTATTATTATTATTATTATTATTATTATTATTATTATTATTATTATTATTATTATTATTATTATTATTTCCAGAAACATCATGATGATTATATGGATATCGCTCTTTCTAATCTCCTCAAAGATGTTTACATCAGTGGTCTCATACAATAAGTGTCTGGATGATAAGATTCAAAGAACCATCCGAACTTACACTCTAGACAGCGAAACTGGAGAAAAAGTTTGGTCTCACTGCGGTTTTCCCATTGCCATGTATGAGCATGCACGGTGTAACATGACAAAAACGGACACAAAGCGTTATCTCTGCGATCCGGACGGATTAATCAAGTCTCTATCAAGAGGTAAAGTCAGCGCGTCCTAGTAAAAATAACATACTTTGAGAAACATTAAGGTCTATCTTGGGTGATGATTACAACAATATCAACATCAACTATTGCTACTACTCTTACCAATGTTCTGAAAGATTTGATAGTGGGAGTCCAGGACATCCTTCTCCCTAAACAAAAACTGCATTATTTTAAAAACATGGAGCACAAAGTTTTGAAAATTATGGGTCCAGGCACAAAATTCATTATACTTCTTGACAATGAGACTAAATTCCAACCTGATAACGATACAAGTTAATCTAATATTATGAGTACATCTAGGCTAGAGACTATATCGTGTTTGCTGTTTCGGAATAGCATTTTACAATTTGGCTGTTGTTAACCCACTATGAAACGCTACATCGTACACGCAACTGATGTGCGGAAACGTATGATGTATAAGCACGAATATTGTCCATATTTGCCTCACCCCTTTATGTTAGCCTCTCTGACGGACATTCGGAATATCGCTCATTTCTGTCAAGTCGATGACACTTTTTTGATGTAGTACAAATACATATAAACTTGAAATTGTTTTGTGAGTTCCCTCCGGAGGAATAAACCACGTATGTCGCTAGTGAAAAGGACAACAATGTTCTGATTGTGAGTTTGTCTCCTTCCGCTGATAAATTTTGCCATACTAATAAAAGTATTTCCAAATATAGTTCTCAATGGCAGCGAATTACATTCAAGGGTTATTTCTCGACTTGACTGATAAGACCAAAGATGTTCCAAGTGCGACCTCTGCGTCGCTGACAAATAAGTGTACTATAGAGAGAAAGTCACGCAGGATTAGAAATATAGTTGTCGTGAGTGGAAAGTTATATAACTTTGAACTTTATGTTTAAATGGTTTCGATGATACAGGCCATGACTAGAAACTGAAGGTCATAGACAGAAGGCACTCTCATTAGGCATCTTGTACTGTGTAAACCTTTTCTTCATAATGTAAATATGGGCCTCCATTCCACAAACTGCTTCAAATTAGGGCTAAATAAAAATGACCACGTCATAAACGTCAGCAGAAGCCGACAACGGCTGTAATCCTTTCTACTTGATACCAGATGAGAAAGATGAATAACACGCTTTTTATACAGAATTTGAAATCAAATCAATACTTCGACTTCTTTTCTTCATGATACCCCAATGTCTGTATATAACTGAAATCAAATCGATACTTCGACTTCTTTTCTTCAGGATACCCCAATGTCTGCATATAAGAGAATACCAGCAGAACACACTGTTCGAGAAAATAAATGATAGTTTCGCGAAAACAACATAATTAAATACTTTCATAATTTGTAAATAGATCATATCAATTCTCACCAGATCTTCTAAACATATTAGTAAAAGAAGGCCTGCCAAATTTATGCCACCGTCTGACTACTGGTGTCCACTCAAACAATCCGTGTCCAAAAGTGCGACATTCATTCCAGCCCCAGCCAGCTCAGGTCGTTTGCCTCAGCGTGTCTGTGGCAAAGGTACATAGGTCCTATTTTCTCGGCATAATGTAATCATATAGTCACGTGATAATTTCGTTATATGCGCAACATTGTTTGACGCCTGGTTCCGGTAGAGAAAACATGTATTATATATTTGCCCCTGGCAAATTTCTTAACTTAAGGATATGTGGTGACTTTTTGAGCTTTTATTGTGTAATAATTAAAGATATTGAGACATTTGTCCCTTTGGTCTTTCCCGCTTGTGGTGTTCTTGAAATTGATGTGACGCATGTACACCTTAAGTAATCACTGCACAGTATAAAGCCAATGAAATACCAATAGTCGGCTGGGAAGCAGAGCAAGCTGCTTACAGCACTAGACACGTTGGTTCAATGCAAGTAGATATTGTGGTAGGATTTAACGCCATTTTTCAACAGAAGATAGGCTGTACATGGCGCTCAGTATAGCTGATGGAGGAAGAACCCCGGGAAAACCCCGGGAAGAATCCCCTACCCACTAGAAGCTACAGGCAAGATTTCTAAAGTACCCACTTTAGCCGACCCTGAGACTTTAACCCACTCAGACTGAGGCGATATGGCTGTAATCTGGAAAGGTCAGCGCTTTGGACCACTCGGCCACTCAGGGACTCAATGCAAGTAGAATATCTCAAAAACTGATTGGATGACAACTATTTTGAATAGCATAAAACTATTAAAGTACATTTGTTTTCCTTCAAATTATCACCTAGGGAAAGGGGTTGTGTTTGCAATGTGAAAATCACGTGTTCTCATAAATAGCATTCAGACATGAAAAAAAATGCATGCATGAATTTTGGGGTGGGGAATATCAACATTTTATTCTATGAATTTCCACTGACTTGTCAAATCAAGTGAATCATAATCTTATTTGCTGCTTTATTATACTTATCCAAAATATGGACCTTTTTGAACTCACTCATTTATTTTTTAATGAATTTTTAAAATTGGCAGGTGTGTGTAACATTATATTTGTACATAAAAACTGTCCCTTGCACTCTCAGATTTTATCCTTCATGTTGCCTTACAAATGTCTTTTTTTTTGTCTTTGTAGAATTTCTCAAAGCGAATCTTGGCAAAACTTGGGACTACATTTCGACACACTATGGATTATAAATATTTAGTTTTGAAACAAAAATAGCAAGCTAGAACGATTTTCTTCTCTATCAAAGACAAAGGTCTAAAAAGATAAACTGAGAGTGGTGCTTGATTTGTTGAATGTCAGTGAAGATGTCATATCGAAATTAGCAATAATGTGTTTAAATGTAACGCTACATCTTCGCTAGGATAGGTTCCGATATGTTAAACTGTCTACACCTTAGCGGCTTGAGATATTTCAGTACTTTGGTTCTGCGAATTTCTTTGGATGCGGCGGCACTAAAGTAAGTCCGAAAACGATGTTAAAGTTGACTGAGGGTTTCAAGCTCTTGATGCACTATCATGACACACTGTTCATGACCTTTATTTAGTGCGTTTCAGTATTTATTAAATAATTTGTTTTATTTAGTTGAGAACGTGAATGGTGTTCAGAGATCTAAATAGTCTTATAACGTACTTTTGTATACAAGTGTTGCATGTCAATGTTAACGTACTTACGTACATACAAGTGTTGCATGTCAATGTTAACGTACTTACGTACATACAAGTGTTGCATGTCAATGTTAACGTACTTACGTACATACAAGTGTTGCATGTCAATGTTAACGTACTTACGTACATACAAGTGTTGCATGTCAATGTTAATGTACTTACGTACATACAAGTGTTGTATGTCAATGTTAACGTACTTACGTACATACAAGTATTGCATGTGAATGTTAAGAATTTTTTTTATATAAATTGCTCTGTAAACAATGACATAAATGGCCTAATTGGACTAATAATGACGTCAAAACTTTTGAAGGTAAGTATAATGTATCTCCTTGAAGTCTTTCTAACTGAAGACGAGAAAGAGCTTGAACGAATAAAGGATGAATATAAATGCTAGCCTGTTTATATATACACACATACAGTGCTGCTGAAGGTTTAAGAGACGTGAAAAAATGTTTTTTTAAGCACTTATGTGACGAGAGAGAGAGATTTAAGGCAAAAGCTGGGCTGAATAACGTACGTTCCATCGGAAATTCACATCCGGTAATATCTGTAATTTTTGTTATTCCATTGTTCCATGGTAATATCATTAACTTTGGTCGTTCCAGGCAGCGTCTCAACAAACATTTGAGGAACGAGATGCTTCTATAGGTTCACTACTAAGTCCATTAAAATTATGAATTCAATACATATTGTTTAAATAGTCCGTGTAAGATTCCTAATTTTCCTATGCCATAGGACTTGGCACAGACTCATCACGCCACTTTTCCTCTGCTAGGATAGTTCAATCATACTATGCTGGTCATTTTTTTTTTTGACATCCGTACATGCTAGTGAAGACACATAACATACATGGCTACTTAAATACACGTATGAATTGATTTGTCTCCCTTGAAAATCAACTGAGTTCATCTGACTTGGATTACTTCATTCAAAATTGAAACAACCAAAACACCTTATAGCAATCATTCATAGAAACGAACAGAATAAATCACAATTAGATAAAAGGCAGATAAACATAACAATTGTTAATTGGCGAGTGTCAAGAATTATTTTAACCTCGTGCGTCCTTGGACCATTTTCTCACCGATTAGCATCCTTCAGTGAATGCTAACCGGAAACAATCTGGTCCTGCAGGAATTTCACAGCTAAAATACATTTCTAAGCTTGAAGTTACTTTCGGTTTTATGGGGGCTTTGAGTTGGACAGGGGTTAAAGAGTAAAATTGAAATTTAGAATCGAAATTTGTTTCCGTTTCGGAATAGGGAAGTTTTCGGTTTACGGGGGTAAAAATTCGACCCCACCCTCGCAACAAGCCATGAATATATTGATAACTGAAGCACATACATGGGGCATAACAAGAGACCGTTGGTTGTTACGATTTGACTGACACAACGTTGAAGCAATGAACTCATGATCTCTGTCCATTCAATGACCGATACAAATATAATTTATTATTCTAACGGAGAGTACACTGTCACAAACAGCGGAACTCAATCTCTTTGTTCTACATCATAGTTGATAGGTTCGAGCGCCAAGACCAGTTGATGTTTGCCAAAACCATTCGTATATCTGCAGCCTAAAATATATAGGGAGTTAGACAGATAATTGTTTGTTCGAAAACGAAAATATTAATCCGATAGAAATCACAAATTTCCATTACCTGGATCTAATGGACTCTGTTTAGTAAGTAGCAGTAAATTTCTATCAACCAGCACCAAATAATAGTGAAGAAAAAATTTTCTTCAGGTGGTGACGGCTTTCTGGTATTAAAGAAGCTGTTTAACGATTGTATTTGATACGTGACAGGATTATATGATTAGACTTGTTTTCAATTGTGAAAGGCTATCCTTCATTGTTTTGATGTACATGCTCATAAGGTACAGGTTTAACTTGTTTGCTCACTGCATGTGATCAAATAACGGCAAATAACAGAGATACCATTCCCAGTTTATTAATCTTATCGTACAATTTTGTATCACACGAGAACGGAAATTAATTTAATTGTTATCACAAATGTCGATACTGAATACGCCCTGTATTAGTGAAATGCGACTCGGTCACGACTGAAATGTTAAAGAGACCTAGAGAAAACGTGACGTTACTTCGAAATGTGCAATGAAAGTTGATTTTACGAAAGAGGTCAACCTTCGAATGCTTTTTTAAGCATGCTCTATATACAAGTAAAATATGGATAATAGAATTATGAGAAATACTATATCGCTTGGAGATATTGCTTAAATTAGTATTACAAAGTTTGCGTTTTCTAGGAGGAATTGAATATGAATATGCCATGAAAGTCTTAGAGTTTCGAGAAAATTTGATAAAATCCTAGGCTTTCAAATTGAACTGATGATCTTAGTGGAAGGTTTTATTCATGATTCTTTCTTAATCACTGTTGGCTTCATTTTTAGCATAAAATAAATAACATGAGATATGGGTAAAACGAAATTATTCTGCCCAGTGACATCAATGGCTCAAGCATTTCTGCCACGAAAGAGTTTCAACTTAATGCTTGTTTACCTCTTGAACATTGGATACCTCAGGCCTTAGCACAAGTAACAATAATCATCACAAGACGTCCTTAACTCTTGAATATTGGATACATCAGGCCTCAACACAGTAACAATAATTATCATAAGACGTCCTTAACTCTTGAATATTGGATACATCGGGCCTTAGCACAAGTAACAATAATCATCACAAGACGTCCTTAACTCTTGAATATTGGATACATCGGGCCTTAACACAGTAACAATAATTATCATAAGACGTCCTTAACTCTTGAACATTGGATACATTGGGCCTTAACACAGTAACAATAATTATCATAAGACGTCCTTAACTCTTGAACATTGGATACATCGGGCCTTAACACAGTAACAATAATTATCATAAGACGTCCTTAACTCTTGAACATTGGATACATCGGGTCTTAACACAGTAACAATAATTATCATAAGACGTCCTTAACTCTTGAACATTGGATACACCAGGCCTTAACACAGTAACAATAATCATCACAAGACGTCCTTAACTCTTGAACATTGGATACATCGGGCTTTAACACAGTAACAATAATTATCACAAGACGTCCTTAACTCTTGAACATTGGATTCATTGGGTCTTAACACAGTAACAATAATTATCATAAGACGTCCTTAACTCTTGAACATTGGATTCATTGGGTCTTAACACAGTAACAATAATCATCATAAGACGTCCTTAACTCTTGAACATTGGATACATCGGGTCTTAACACAAGTAGCAATAATCATCACAAGACGTCCTTACCTCTTGAATATTGGATACATCGGGTCTTAACACAGTAACAATAATTATCATAAGACGTCCTTAACTCTTGAATATTGGATACATCGGGCCTTAACACAGTAACAATAATTATCATAAGACGTCCTTAACTCTTGAATATTGGATACATCGGGTCTTAACACAGTAACAATAATTATCATAAGACGTCCTTAACTCTTGAACATTGGATACATCGGGCCTTAACACAGTAACAATAATTATCATAAGACGTCCTTAACTCTTGAACATTGGATACATCGGGCTTTAACACAGTAACAATAATTATCACAAGACGTCCTTAACTCTTGAATATTGGATACATCGGGCCTTAACACAGTAACAATAATTATCACAAGACGTCCTTAACTCTTGAATATTGGATACATCGGGCCTTAACACAAGTAACAATAATTATCACAAGACATCCTTAACTCTTGAACATTAGATACATCGGGTCTTAACACAGTAACAATAATTATCATAAGACGTCCTTACCTCTTGAACATTGGATTCATTGGGTCTTAACACAGTAACAATAATTATCATAAGACGTCCTTAACTCTTGAACATTGGATACCTCAGGCCTTAACACAAATAACAATAATCATCACAAGACGTCCTTAACTCTTGAATATTGGATACATCGGGTCTTAACACAGTAACAATAATTATCATAAGACGTCCTTAACTCTTGAACATTGGATACATCGGGTCTTAACACAAGTAGCAATAATCATCACAAGACGTCCTTAACTCTTGAATATTGGATACATCGGGTCTTAACACAGTAACAATAATTATCATAAGACGTCCTTAACTCTTGAACATTGGATACATCGGGCCTTAACACAGTAACAATAATTATCATAAGACGTCCTTAACTCTTGAACATTGGATACATCGGGCTTTAACACAGTAACAATAATTATCACAAGACGTCCTTAACTCTTGAATATTGGATACATCGGGCCTTAACACAGTAACAATAATTATCATAAGACGTACTTAACTCTTGAACATTGGATACCTCAGGCCTTAACACAAGTAACAATAATTATCATAAGACGTCCTTAACTCTTGAACATTGGATACATCGGGCTTTAACACAGTAACAATAATTATCACAAGACGTCCTTAACTCTTGAATATTGGATACATCGGGCCTTAACACAGTAACAATAATTATCACAAGACGTCCTTAACTCTTGAACATTGGATACATCGGGCCTTAACACAAGTAACAATAATTATCACAAGACATCCTTAACTTTTGAACATTAGATACATCGGGTCTTAACACAGTAACAATAATTATCATAAGACGTCCTTAACTCTTGAACATTAGATACATCGGGTCTTAACACAGTAACAATAATTATCACAAGACGTCCTTAACTCTTGAATATTGGATACATCGGGCCTTAACACAGTAACAATAATTATCACAAGACGTCCTTAACTCTTGAACATTGGATACCTCAGGCCTTAACACAAATAACAATAATCATCACAAGACGTCCTTACCTCTTGAATATTGGATACATCGGGTCTTAACACAGTAACAATAATTATCATAAGACGTCCTTAACTCTTGAACATTAGATACATCGGGTCTTAACACAGTAACAATAATTATCATAAGACGTCCTTAACTCTTGAACATTGGATTCATTGGGTCTTAACACAGTAACAATAATTATCATAAGACGTCCTTAACTCTTGAACATTGGATTCATTGGGTCTTAACACAGTAACAATAATCATCATAAGACGTCCTTAACTCTTGAACATTGGATACATCGGGTCTTAACACAAGTAGCAATAATCATCACAAGACGTCCTTAACTCTTGAATATTGGATACATCGGGTCTTAACACAGTAACAATAATTATCATAAGACGTCCTTAACTCTTGAACATTGGATACATCGGGCCTTAACACAGTAACAATAATTATCATAAGACGTCCTTAACTCTTGAACATTGGATACATCGGGCCTTAACACAGTAACAATAATTATCACAAGACATCCTTCAGGTATTCTAATTCTCTTGGAATATCTTTAACCCTAACATAGACCAAAAGTTTGAAAGCCCAACTAATCTTTTTATTTTTCTGAAAATATATCCTTTTTCAAAAAAGATATAATTAATATTAAAAATAAATTATATAAATATATAAATTTCTGAAAGATAAACATCGCATGATAGAGAATATATATCTTGTATCGAGCAAGAAAGCAAAAGAAAATCTACAATAAAAAGAATTCAATTTCCATATAACGAGTGATATAATTCTCGTTACGGAACTTTATCAGAATTGCTTGATAGATGCAATTCTCTAAGTGAATCCAGTGATAATTTCTCTTTAATAATGACGTAATGGTAAACTATTTGTTCAGATAGTTTTGTTTGAAATGCACAACGTATTACTCAGCGTCTTCACATCTAAGAAAAGTATCTGACATTTTTTGGGTACAGTCAAATTTGACAATACCTATTATAGCGAGGAACGGTGTTGCAGTCAAACTTCTACAGCATTTATTGTAGCGAGGAACGGTGTTGCAGTCAAACTTCTACAGCATTTATTGTAGTGTGGAATGTAGTCCGAGTTTCCTCTGATTCTTGACACCCCATTTTTGTTATTTGATTTTTGTATGTTAGGGTGTAGGGTCAGAGTCTATTCCCTATCAAAAACTTGGAATTCGCCGACACCATTTGGTGTCGGCATTGGGTACTCGCCAACTATCAGGCCTAGCAAACTTAAATGACCTTACATTGACCCATAATTACATTAAATCGATAGGGAAATCATTTATTTTCTCAGAAATTACAAGCATAAAACTATTTTGTCTTTAATCCGTTGTCAGACGAGACGTAACTACAGCGTTGATGAATTTTGACCTCGTTCGCACCATTTTCATTGCTAGTCACATGACTAACTAAATCTCGCAGCCGATATGCATAAACGTCATTGGTCAAATAGTCACGTGATAACAACACCCCCCCCCGCGTTTTCCCATACCCCTTGTGGAAGACGGCAAATGTGTCACCTTCATTGATAACTGATTTTATTACATCATACTTTAGTTCTTTAATATTAAAATAGTATCCCTTTTCTTAAAGTATATCATTGGCAAGAGCTTCCGTGTATTCGTCTTTACCTGCCATGTTGCAATATAGGTTTATGCACAAAACCTTCCAATCCAGTATTGCAGAAAGAAGACATAAACTCGAAAATATTGAATGAAAGTCACGCAATGTATATAATTACAAGAAAAAGCACGTATTATTCAACATATTAATTGGGATAACAGCAGCCCGAAACATGTCGCTGTCGCATCTTCCTGGAAAGAGGCTGACTGATCACGCAGAAACTACATGTCAACGCACTTTGTTGTTATCACGTGACTATTTGACCTTTGACGTTTATGCACATCGGCTGCGAGATTTAGTTAGTCATGTGACTATCAATGAAAATGGTGCGAACGAGGTCAAAATTCATCAACGCTGTAGTTACGTCACGTCTAACAACGGATTAAAGACAAAATCGGTGTTATGCTTGTAATTTCTGAGAAAATAAATGATTTCCCTATCGATTTAATGTAATTATGGGTCAATGCAAGGTCATTTAAGTTTTCTAGGCCTTATAGTTGGCGAGTACCATATGCCGACACCAAATGGTGTCGGCAAATTCCAAGTTTTTGATAGGGAATAGACTCTGACCCTACACCCCAACATAAAAAACCAGATATCAAAAATGGGGTGTCAAGGGTCAGAGGAAACTCGGAATACGTGGAATGGTGTTGCAGTCAAACTTCTACAGCATTTATTGTAGCGAGGAACGGTGTTGCAAACTTCTACAGCATTTATTGTAGCGTGGAATGGTGTTGCAGTCAAACTTCTACAGCATTTATTGTAGCGAGGAA